>VXAU01003994.1:235243-247474 GCA_013399695.1 Formicarius rufipectus
CCCCACCGAATGGCGGCGGACAAAGAAAACCAAACTACACCACCAAGAATGAAAAATCACACATTTTTCCAAAGCAAGTTCTACATATATCCTCACTTGTATAATAAAACAGAATGTCTGCCTAAAAGCCTGCCTTACCTATTTTAAAAAAAAAAAATCCAGTATGTACCATGATGTTCTGACAAAGCATTATGACAGTACATGAGGAAAGTGACACAGTCATATAGTTACTGGGAATTAGGGATATATACAGTCTTACTTTGAGTGTAAGATTCAAACAAAAACCTATTAATAATCAAAACAAACTACAGACACTTGTTATGCATACATTAACAAGTGCTTAGAGTCTCAAACTCCAGTAACTTCAGTGCTTCTATGGGTTATTTTATATAGAAATTGGCATCTTAAGCACAGCAATTCTCCTTGAACTCTGCCAGTCATATCTTTTTTAAAAGAACCTAATGGTTTGCAAGGCTATCAAGCACATACACCCACTAACATTCAACACCTTGCTTATTCAATATTATGAACTGCCTTCGTCACAAACTGGGTGCACTAAACCCAGTGTTTTTTAACATAGCCTTTGAAGTCTTCACAAGACTTTACCAAATCACCCAGGTAAAAATTCCCTTAAAAAAATAAATCTTCAAAGCAATTTATAATTTAAAAAAGCAACCAGTTCAGGCATTGTTAACTGTTCAAAGGAATTCACATCCAAAGTACTCCTAAATCCAAAGATTCACTGAACAACTTCCCTAACTCACCTTTTTTTTTTTTTTTTTTTTTTTAAATACACCTTTAGGAATCCCAAGGACTCATTACAGGACACAAAGGATTTGGCAAGTAGAAGAAAGTTTTTGCATCACTTTTCTTTCATACTTCTCCAGATCTGTCACTGGAAACTTATTTCAGAAACTGGGATAACAACATCATGATATGACAGTCCCAATCACAATTAATTTGAACAAATGCCATGACATTTCCAAACTGTTGCCTGCATCCAAGCTGTAGTTGCTCTTGGAAATAAACATTAGAATATCACCAAACTGAATTCTAAACCAAACTGAACATACGTGAACTGGAGGCTTCAGAAGTGGTCAGCATCAACCACACTAAGATTAGACACCAGATGTGGTTCACTGCACAGCCTGACTACTGTAACAGATTTAGACCCACATTCCAGTAAGCTTAGCAAGCAGCATAAGGTCCTATCACACTTCAATGCTGAACACAGAAAAGTTTGAGCTATCTTTTCCATATAATGAATAGATTGGGATAGTATAACTTCTTGAAGTCCATTCAATTACTGAGATTTAATCCATAAAGTCAATTATCTAATCGAGTTTGCTGAGATACAGAAAAAGTTTGGTTTTGATCAAAAGGCCACACACCAAGAGATAACCACATGAGAACTTCTACCATATGACCACAGCTTACTTCACACAGATATTTAAAGCCTACTAGGAAGAAAAGCCTTTTCTAATTTCATGATGTAGAAATAGCCTGTTATGACCATTCGGTCTTTGGCACTCTAGAACCAGGACTCCACACAGTGCTGTGATGACAATTACATTCAAAAGTGTCCTGAACAAGTGGTGGCCTTTTCACCTGACTTTCCAATACTGTTCACCAGTGATAACAACAGCCAAATTTATCAAGAAAAGGATTACTTACACAGAAACAACCTAGCAAACATACTATTTGAAATTGTCAAAGGTTTTTATTTGTATGTTTACCTAAAAAAAGAAAGATCATGACCAAATATGAAACATTTGCAAATATTAGGGAATATTAATGGCAAACTAAAAAAAAAATACTTGAAAAGTCACACTCCAGGACAATCCATGTGTATAAAATCAGGTTTTGTATAACTATCTGGCTCCTGCAATTGCAAGTATCTAAGAGAACACTAAATGATTGCAGGCTGATTTTAACACCTTGATTTTCTCGCTATTGTTCCAAGGATGCAAGAAGTACTTTTCCTAGAACACCACTATGATCCACATTAGTTATCTCAGTAGGTAAGTGAAATGGATTTTTAAGCAAATAGCTTTTGCTTTGTATAAAGAAAGGTATTTTTGGTCTAAGCTAACATGAACATCAAAATCAATCTCCTGCTTATTTTTGAGAGAATATTCAGAAAGTATTGGGAATAACTGAAAAATTGTACCTTAACAAGGCATACTGCATTGTTACCAAGTCTTTCACAAAACTGACAGTCACTGTGGAGAAGTCCTTCAAAATTTATTTCACCTCTCATCAGTATGAGTTTTGCCCTAACAGATTTCTAACTCTCATGATACCTCAGTGATGGTATCAACAATCTGTCGTTCAGTTCAATCTTTCCACTAAGAATCTACCAGGCTAAACAACACTTGCACTTATGTCACTATAAAGAAAAAAAGTTTCCTCAAAAAAATGTCTTCAGACACATTTTTTGCTGCACAAAGAAGTCAAGTCTCTACATCTCTGTTTGCATGTTTAGTACAAAACCTAAGGACGCAAAGAAATGCTGGTATTTGCTAGCCCACTACTTTTTTATGGGTTATAACTATTCCATGTGGTTGAACAGTCGGTTCAACATTTGTCGAGGCTAAATTACATTGCACATCTTCATTTCAGTGGCTGTTGGCAAAGCAACACATTGTGTTGTGAGAGCACAAGTCAGAGGAGTAAAGAACAGGCCCCGTTCGCTTCAAACAGGTAATGCCAGAGGACAAAGAACAGCCCCTATTTGCTCCACACAGACAGTGCAGTAGAAAGCGAGGAAGGCTGCTCACTACTGATTGATGGTCTGCTACAGTAACCAGAAGGACTTTTGCATCCCACTGTAGCAGGATACATGCCACCACCTGTACCAAGAACTTATTCCCACTATCTGGACAACAAATGCAAACCTAATGTTGCGACACACTCCAGCAGATAGATACTGCAACTCCATCACCTCCATACTCTTGGCAGGCACACCTACCACAGCAGCAGCTTTGTGATGCTTCCCAACAGTAAACAACATAACCTGTACATTTAGGGGCTGGCCCCTCATTAGTCAGGAGCAGTTTGCTACCAAATGGAGTAATTTATGAGGAGAAAACTTTTCCTTACCAAGGTCTTAAGAGTCTACTTGAGTGAACAGATTTTTCCACTTCAGTTAAGAGAATCAAGAAAAAGAAAAGCCAAGCTATTTAAAAACCTTAACATTTCATGTCACTGAAGCATATATCCATATACACACATTCATATTTATTGACTATCCATAAAGTAACAGGCCAGCTAGAGAAAATTTATTTCAGTAACCAAAACAAATTTCAGCTGTGTTAATTCTCCAGGGTGGCTAAATATTTGGAACTTAATACAAGGAGGAAACATTTTCTCCTCATCAAGTCATAGCTCTTTGAGAATTCATACACAACAGCCTCAGCTTTTTGCACAGTCTTTCCCTGGCTATAGTCCCTTTGTTCAAGCAGACCTGCTACTTGGTACAGGTGGTCTACTGTATTTTGATAATGCTTGAACTCAGCAGAATCTGCAGTTATTCTCAGCTTCCCCTAATTCACAATCAGGCTTTATGACAATTATACAACTTCAGAAAAGTTACTAACAACTGAACTTGCAACCTTTGCAATAGGCTCTTTTTTTCCATACGAGGCCATAGTTATAAAGAAGACAAATCCAGATTATTACCTTTTATGTGTACTACATAGCAGTTTCAGGGATATATGGAATGCTCTAAAATTCAAACTTGCTGTTCTTTTACTATTTCGCTCCTTTCCCATTTGCATTTCATAAGCAAACCTCAAAACTAACATCTGTCCACACAGTCCCTTTACACTAATGTGCTCCTGTCCATTGATGGAGCTGTTTGGATAAGTATATTTTAACTTGTTTAACTGATAATAAAGGTCCTTCAAACAATTAACAAAACCAGTGTATAAAAGAGGAATAGTAGGAAAAATAAAACAGTTTAGACACATGAAAAGTCAACCAGGAAAAAAATGTTGATAGTAATTTGCACAGACTACACTGTAAGGCTGTCATTATTAAAAAGTTATTTTGTTTTTGCAAAAGAAAACCAACTTTTAACAGAAAGTGATATGCACCAATACAAACACATAAACAAACCAAAAAATAATAAACAAGTTTACCTTAAAGCCAAACAGAAGTTTCACATACACTACATTCCAACAGGGGCTACAGCAGTCACAGTTTATAGACAGAAAATAGATGCTGATTTTTTTCATTTTCTTGATCATTAATAACTGCCACACGACACAATAAGCCCAGGACTGACTAATTCAAGGTAGGACTACATGGTAAATGAACACTTTAGAGAATGACAGGTAAAGATTTACTCAGTACATGTCAGTAACATACTGGTTTTATAAAATAATTCATTCCAGGGAAGACCTCTTTGCAGTCTACAACTTCCTTGTGAAGGAAAGAGGAGGGGCAGGCACTGATCTCTCCTCTGTGGTGACCAGTGAGAGGACCCAGGGAATGGCCTGACGTTCTGTCGGGGGAGGTTTGGATTAGCTATCAGAAAAAGGTTCTTCGCCCAAAGAGTGGTTGGGCGCTGGAACAGGCTCCCCAGGGAAGTGGTCACAGTACGAAGCCTGACAGAGTTCAGGAAGCATTTAGATGATACTCTTGGGCACAGAGTGTGACCCTTGGGGATGCTCCTGTGAAGGGCCAGGAGCTGGACTCAATGATCCCTGTGGGTCCCTTCCAACTGGGTATATCCTATGAGTCTCCAAATAATGGAGAATTGAGGAGAAAAACAACAAACATTTAACATTTTAACATTTAACATTACTTCCACTTAGCTAAAAAAATTCACCATAAAATGCTTTCTGTGAAAGAACCTTATGGACCTAGAGGAAATGTGAAATAGTTGCATTTCTAACTATCTAGACTCTCTTATGCATTGCCTTCAAAATCCCAACCACATAAAGCAAACATTTTTACATGGACATTTAACTATTTTTTTCCTTCTTCTCTCCTCAGTGCATCCCGTATTCCTAGGAAACCTTACAAGAAAGGGAAAAGCAGAAGAGAAGACCCTATCAAAACAAACAGCATGAAAGACTACATCCAGGTTTTAAAATGGATAATACTTAAGATACCATCACTTTGCATTACATGATGGCAATAAAACAACCTGCTTAGCATTTCCTTCTGTAACACCCACACTGTTATTCCATTTCCACACTATCCTGATATATTTGGGCAACGACATTCAGACCGTATTCCTGAAAACATTGCAAATGCCTCACTGCTTCCTGCAGATTCATTTTTAGAATTCAAATGTATTGCCAAAACATGGTATTGCCAACATATTAGCAATACACATCATCTCCTAAGTCCTAACAAATGTCACATTTGCTAACAATTTTACCTACGGCTGGGGAGTTGAAAAACTGTTTGTATACCACCTGGCTTGACTGGTATTGACTTGCACCACTGTAGCTTAACATATGATGAAGAGGCAGTTACTTAAAAAAATTAAATGGACCAAATGAACTCAAATCATTTGCACTGACTCCATTTTAGCATCTTACATTTATCACCTGAGCTTTACAGGTTCAACTGTCCTAACATTTCATTTTCAAATAGATTTAACTTCACCAAAAGTATCATATATTAGATTATTTATAAATTATAGGAAGCTACTAAAAGCCAATCAAAACCATTTTCTAGGCTGTCTGATGGAACAACTTTTAAACCGCTTCTAGTCAAGCAATAGGTGCCACTACAAAAGTCTCGCTTCTATTCTGTAGTAGAGCATCATTGTGAGCAGCTTTACAGTAGACAATACTACATCTCTTATCTGACATACTGTCATTTGAACCAAACAGTATCAGTTATACACAAGCACTTGGACACCAATAACACCAAAAAACTGAAAAGGACAGGCAAGAAAAATGAGGATAAATTAAGAGGATTTCTAAGGAAAAAATGTGGAACGATCATGTAATTTTGAAGACTAAGAATGAAGCTCTCTAAGATACATTTAAATGGTTTATAATTTTTCTAGGTTGGTCTAAAGACCAAGCAAGAACAATTTGATGTTGGTAATTACCACTGAGATGGATCTTTAATATTTTTTTACTTCATGTGAAGTCATATTGTGCCTTTTCTAAATTAGAAAAAAGTGCTATTATATTACCTTTCATGTTGTATTTTTCAAAGTATCTAAAACACATGGAAAGAACGACTAGCATTTATTTGCAATACACCTCAAATCACAAGACTGACAAGACAGACCAGACAAGGCACATGCACAGTTAATTAGTGGGCCATCTAAATTTTAAACTTTATCTGTTAAAGTTTGTCACTACCTTTATACTTAAAACCTTTGTACATGGAGATCACAGCAGCAAACCACAGCAGCAATGGAACAACATTGTAAAGCACAGCAAACTACTAGAAAATCCACATCAAAGAGAAAAACTGTGGAAAAAGATTATTAACTATCCCATTTTGTATGAAACTACTGAAAAAGTCATTCTTATTTCCCCAACCCTGTTTGTCTACAGCCCTGCTCTACTTCTCCATTTATGAAACAAACAGCTAACAGTAATCCAAGAGCAATAGCATCTGTCTCAGAGTTATCAGCTTCTAACCTGGCAGGTTGCAGAGGACAACACAAATCTTCTAGCAAAGAACTGATTTCTCAATGTACCTTCATTATCAACATTAAAAAAAAAATCCCTCACTGAAGTATTTCCAAAAGGAAGGGAAGAAAAGAGAATAGCCCGATATGACCACAGACATAAACAGACTGCACAAAACTTGCATTTGACTGTGTTTTCATTGCACTCAAAGTTAAGTTTTATGAAGCAATCCATAAAAATAAGTGACTGACTGAATTGCCAAGACAGTAAATTTGTCAGGTGACATGTGTTAGATTAAGAAAACATACATGTGTGACATTTTTACATTCTAGTGAGAATATTACACATTTATTATTGAAATTCCTGGGCATTTAATCTCTTTCCCATTTATTACAAAATCATATAGAAGAAAGATCTATTTGCAGAAACAGTTACCTGTCATAGGGAGGAACATCCTTTCCTGTCTCCTTTCACCTTCTAGGAAGTGAATGCCAGAGAAAGGACACATGAAAGGACACATCTGACTTTTTTTAACCTCTGATATCTTCACTTGTCTAAAGAGCAAGCTATTGGAAACCATATCCAATGTCACATCATGTAAGGGACTTAAAATATTTTAAAAATAATGCAGTAAAGTGAACTTAGTAATTAGAAATTAAAATAGGCAATGCCTTCCTCAGGTGAAAGGAACCAACAGAACTGGGGAGGCTACTTTTAAAACCCTTGAAAAAAGAAGCTCTACTTCACACATCTCAACAGAGACACTCAAGTTGCACTCCACAATTTCATTCTGTGACAGGAACAGATTAATGAACCCAGAATTGACATATTTCCTTTCCTCCTTATTTAAACCTTAAGAAAGAAGTTAGGTACAGTAAATCTGTAGTTTATGTAAAAAGAAAGCAAGACTTCTGTGTATGTCATGTACAACGGCAGTAAGAGCCTCATTTACCAGTAACTGAAATAGTACAGGGGTTCAAAAAAACCCTAAAAAACAAATAAGGGAAAAAGAAATGTGCGTATGCTGAAAGGAGTTACTCTAAAGTTTTATCCCTATAGAACAACTTGCAACACTTCTTTTTCCCCTGCTTAACACAAAGTGATTGAGTCACTTTTAATCAGTCACCTACTCAAGAAGCATCACCTTTTACCTTTAGTTTTATTTCATCTCAGCTAGCTCCAAAGTACAGTCACCTATCAAAAGTCTGCTTCAAAATAAAGAAAAAAGGCTAAACAAACAAAACCAGAAAGGAAAACCAGCACTATGTACAGGGTATTAAACAGTTCTACAGGAAAAGCCTGCCTCCTTGTGGCTCAACTAGCCATAAATAAATTTATCCATTTCATTCCATTACACCCAGTAAATCCATGAACCAAGACAGCAACAGGCTTCTAATTGAAGGTGGTTTGGGGTTTTGTATTTTGGGGGGTGCAGTTGATGGAGAAAGAAAGATATTTATAATTTTAGGAAGTACTAGTGAAAGCTATCCATCACTTATTACTGAAATATTGCTTTTACCCTACTCCTTTAGATAGGTCAGATGTGACAGAAGTTCAGCTTAAAAACAACTGACATCTTTTACATGACAACAAACATAAAAATTTGTCAGCACTCTGGCACCTATAACCAGAAGGCTCCAAACCTTGATTCTGCTGTGGCTTAACCTAGCAGGCCTCTCTTGATACCTCAGTTTTTAATGGTAAATCCTCATTCTGCCTACAGGTCTCCTAGGAATGCCAGGGAGGATTTCACTCTTGGCAGCAGCAAAGCATTTGGCGCTTTCAACAAGATGCAGACATTCCTCCGTCCAGCCCGAAGGGCTCAATTACAGGGGGCTACTTTCTTAATGCCCAGAAGAGTAAGGTCTTTAGAAACCAGCTGGGGTTTTTGGCTGGGTTTGGCATGTTTTTTTGGTTTTCTTTTTTAAATTTCTTTTTTCTTTTAATTCAGTCACTCTATTGTGCAAGAGCTTAGTAGTTTAAGAACTCAAAACCTTTGCAAAAAATACACAAATTCAAATTCACGCCAGTCTTAGGAGGGGATCACATCATAAGGATAACTTTGGCCTCCTAATCATCTTGCAGAAACTGTTCCATTTTTATGGAAGTCTGAGACAGAGAGCATAAACTGCTTTTGCTATGGGTTAGGAAATTTATCCATGAAAAGAAGGGAACTTCCAGTCTCTGCTCTAAAGGTTTTTTAATATACAACACAATAACTGAACACACAAGTAGCTCACACTTTTTTCAGTCTCACAACTGTTGGGCTTGCAACTTGCTTTCTTTTATGTCGCAGTCTCTGTATCAGAACCGTTTCTCTAACCTTTAGACATGTGAATCAGACTTACTCTTTCCAATCTATAACCCAGTGACCCAGCTGGGAAAGAAGTGAACTGAACATGGTTCTCACATGTTTATAACAATTTTGATTGGAGATTCATGGGAGGAGAGAAGGGGGGTTGGGGAGAGGAGCCATTTCTATCCCCATCATGCATATTTTGAATGAAAGGCTTTAATTCTACCCTTTTCTTCTTTTCAAGAAGAAACAATAAAAAAAAATACTGTCACACCCTAAATTCCAGGTGTGGAAGATATCACTTCATTTTACGACCTCAGTTTGTCTAGGTCCAGAATGACAAGCATTGCACTTTGCTATTTTTTTTGCTATTATTATTAAAACACTTGCCAATAAGAGAGATTTTGGTTTGTGTACCTTAGACCCTTTCATGCTTGCTCAGCTCCTACAAGGCCAAAGCACTGCACACAGAGGTGTGGACTCCACCACTACCAACAGGGGTCAAAAACTTCATGGAGCTTCTACCACACAATGCAACATCCAAATAGTTTCACAGATCTCATTAAAAAGGTTGTAAATGGAGAAACAAAATAAGTAGAATCTGGGATTAACTCTGACACCAATAAGAAAAAAAAAGGGAAAAAAACTCCACCCTTTTCTCCTACTTAGGTGCAATGCTGGCAAAGGGCAAACAAGTTCAACTCTACTGAAGAGGGAATCGGTGGTGGTCAACATACCACGGGACTGGATGCCATATTAAACAAGTCCAGTATGTCTGGATAACACACTAGGTCTGTGTATGAGAAAAAAAAAAGGAAAAAGAAAAAAAAGAAGAGCAACCTTATGGAAAACCACATTCCATTCTGTTTGTATAATCAGATCTGTAATTAACATGCAAATTACTTACTCGCACAAATGAAGAACTTTCCCCTCCTGGCTTTTGCAATTTTATAGACTGAACACAGGAGAGACCTCAATTTATTAAAAGTTATGTTCTTCCATAAGCAACTGTTTCCATTATACTGAAATAGTGTGTAAGTAATAGGGACTACATGAAGTCATACACATCAAGAAATTTACTACAGCAGGGTTTCTGCTTGTAAGTTTAAGACAGTTTGTGTTTTTTGCTTTACACCAGTGTCTGACACTGAGTTAATAAGCCTTTTATTCAGATTCAAAAGCTATTATATTACACACATCTTCCTCCACATACACTTGCTAACCTACGCTGAAGCCCAGGATTAAATTTTACGCTTCACTGACAGAAAATAGAATCCTAAATCACCAATCCATATATAATAGTTAATTTCCCCACTTGTTTCTTGTGGTCACAGAACCTACTTTCTTCCTCACCACAGCTTTACTTTAAACTTTCACATTTTAAAATGCAGCACTGAGCTTCAGCTCAGGTCTGTGAAATGTCTCTCTTTCTTTAAATTATCTTCACTAGCCTTTACCAGTTAACCAGACCAGTAAGGTTTACTAAATTTTGTGCAGAATGATTCCAAGTTACACTACTGAAGCAAGTACCAGGATCATTAATCTCTTAAAACCATAATAGAAACTGCTTCTAATATCAATAATCAACAGCAACAAGTTCTAGTAGATTAAGTACTAGACTCCTATTCAGAAAAACTGGTTTCTTTCCTATTCTATTCTCAAGCCTTCTAGGTGACCTTGGGCAAGTCACTACCCCCACACTGCAGTTTCCCCAGCAGTAAAAATAAACTGAACAGAATTGCAAATCTGTCTGGAAACTCCAAATGAAATAGACCATAAGAGTTAAAAATATATTTCCCTATCTGCAGATACATTTGCCTTGATAGCTTTTCTTTATCCCATTATACATCACCAGCAGTATAAGATGGCTTTTACTTTCTAAATACACTCTGGTGGTTCCTCAAGAAAGGCTTCAGGGTACTGCCTTACTTTTTATCAAATGCTTGATCTATTTCTGCTACTGCATCTACTTTGAAGGACCAAGAGCCTGTAGTTGTCGATACCTACTTAACACTTACTTTAATACATCAAAGTCAATACATTAGGTCAAAACTTGTTGTTGAACTCAATCCTAAACTACGGATGGAATGAAAAACAGGACCCATCAGAACAGAGCACCAATTATCAGCACGCAGTAGACTCATTCTCTGCACGCCTGCTCACGCAAGCAAATCATCCAAGTATTTGCTTCCACGACCTGCCACAGGAACATCAGCAGGTTTTTAGAGGGAATACAAGCACTGATGAACCAAACGGCATCAACGCAACCTAAAAACATCCCTAGACTTAAGAAAGACTACTTTACAGTTATCAGGAGACAGCCATTTATTAGCGAATCACACCATTTAACTGTGGTGCACCGCATTCACTTGCCCTCTTCCCAGTTCCTTTTTTTTTTTTTTTTTAATGACACAGTTATGAGATGCTTTTTTACCTTTCCTATTCTAAAACGGAAGGCTTAAACAACAGCTTCTAAAAGCTCTAAGATTTCCTAATCTTTGAGGGAGGGGAAAAGGAAGGGTGGGGTGGGGGAAGCCCACTATAGGAAAAAGCATTTATTTTTCTAAGCAGAGATAGTGGATAAAGTTGCCACTTCCCACATCACATCACAACAACCTGTTTTGATTGACACAAACGTGAACTGTGACATGCTTAACTTCCAGCTGTGTTCCTGGATCAACGAATTACTACAACACACTGAAAAACCTACTTAACAGCTTGGTGGTCAGAATAATGAGAAATTACTCCAGTACTGCCCACAGACAACTTCTTGACCATTGGTAACTGCGAGCCAGACCTTCCATGCAACAGACACGAAACGTGACAAATCCGGCTAATTCCCGGAATATTATTGCAAAACCGGCCAGAAAAGGGCATCTTTGCGGCACACAGCTAAGGAGAAAGGAAAGCGCTGGGCATCCAAAGGGAAAAAGCGCTTGCAGCTCGGATCCTCGGCGTGCTCCCTAGGTGGGAACATGAGCCCGAAGGACTCCGGTGCCGGCGGCGAAAGAGGGAACGAAGGAAGGAAGGAAGGAGGGGGCAGACGGGGAGCCGAGCCAGGCGGGGCCCCCCCGCCGTCCCCTCCCACACCAACTTCCCCCGGCCCGGGACGTGGCCGGCCGCAGTTGGATAAGGAGCGGCGTGACGGGGCTGAAACCGGTCTGAAGTCCACAAAGAAGCCATCTGCCTCCGGGAAGAGGGCTGGGGCAGGGCGGGCGGGAAGGAGGAAGGAGCAGCCCGGGGGAGTTTCACGCCGCCTGAAAGCGCCGAGGGAGACACCCCTCCCCACCGCCCCGAACCGCGGGCAGCGCTGCCCCCCAGCCC
>VXAU01003994.1:247639-358915 GCA_013399695.1 Formicarius rufipectus
CCCGCCGCCGTCGCCATGGTTGCAGCACGCCGGGCCGCCGCCGCTCCCGCCCGGGGGCTGCGCCGACACCGGCACGGCATCCCCGGGCACCTCCTGCCCGGGGGCTGCGCCGACACCGGCACGGCATCCCCGGGCACCTCCCGCCCGGGGGCTGCGCCGACACCGGCACGGCATCCCCGGGCACCTCCCGCCCGCCGCCGCTGCTGCCCGAGGCGAGGAGCAGCGCCCCGCAGGCAGGTGGCGGGGTAGGGGAAAAGGGGGAGAGAGCGCTCCCTGCCCTAAGGCGGTGGGACGCTATGGTGCAGCGCTGGCGTGCGGGTCGCTGCTCTTCGGAGTTGTGTCGCTCCTGCCCGGCTCGTACCGGGTGAGGCTGGCAGAGAGTCCCAGCGGCGCAGAAATTCCGGGCTGGCGCGTCCCGCCGCGGCCCGGGCCGAAGTGCCCGCGGCACTGGGCGGCAGGCGGTGCCGCAGCCGCGGCTCCGGCGTCAGCGGTGGTGTGGGAGCGGACTGTGCCATCGGTCAGGTCACCCTCCGAACACCGCGGGGCAGCGCTGGGGTGCGGATACCGCCCCTCTGGAGTTGCCTGCCTTGTTCCCTCCCCATTAATGCTGGCTGGTTACATAGAGGCTCCCAAGTGCACAGAAACTCCAGTTTCAGGCCACTACAAGTTCTGTCTCTGCTCTCGAACAGTAAACACGCTCAATGAAGGTGTTGTCCCTGAAGTCACTTTGAGGTAGATAGTGGGGTGGGTCTTCATTAAACCTCAAGGGTCAGAACACAAAGTCATTTCATGGGTTGGCCGCTGCCCTATGTGTGACAGGTATCTGCGTCTCATTCAAAAAGTCTCTACCTTTCTTATATTATTTAAGAGATTCTTCAGTGGCCTCATAGGGCACATTGAGGTCTTGACAGTGGCACCATCCCCACGGAGGTTATGGACCTGCTCCTCTTCTGAGGTCACCACTGCAGCAGTGCCCAGTCTATAAGCATGGCCACACCCTGTGCATGCCTAAAGGGAACTCTGGGACACTGCCTGGATCTTACCGGGAGGTTGACCCAAGTAGCACTCCAATCCAGACTGTGGATATGGGGTCATTGTCTGGTAAAATTACCTTACTTTCTACTTACCCAGCTCCACCCTTAAACACCCCAGGACAGACACTACAGTGCTGCTAGTTCTCATTGTGGTTCACTGACTTGTGTGAGCACAGCTCATGCTGCTGTTTTTCCACTCCAATGAGTTTCCTGTTGTTTGGCATTTGCAGCTGTCTCATCCCACTGTGAGGCATCAAAAAAAAAGAGAACACGAAACTGAGACTCATTTCCTAACAATTAAAAAGTACCTCTATTTCAGAGGCATAATATCCACTCAAAGGAGAACATTCCTCATTTTGAAATGTTTGGGGATTTTCTGGGTCATCACACTGTGCTTTATCAGTAGACTCTTTTACTGCCTCATGTTCTGACTGTACCCACGTTTTTGTCCTCCTGATTTATACTGATGTCAGACCTCTGCCAGTCCAGCTGCATTAGTGGCTACAGAGCTTCTGTAGCATACTGCTCACCAAGCTGGGCCAGGATGTGGTCGGGAGGCTCTGGCATAAAGCCTCTTGCAAGAGCAGGAAAAAATCCAGCAGCCAAAAGAAATGGCCTCAAATGCTCACCTGCTCAACAAGCACAGTCACTCCACTGATGGTCTTGTCAAGAAGATAATTTGTGTCAGTGTTGGCACTGCCTGGGCAGAAGTTGTCTGGCATGCAAAGATTTCAGTGAATAACTGCAGACCTTCCCACCTGGTGCCAGAGCCCTGGTGGAGAAATAGCATGGGTGAAAAGGCAAAGGAAGAAATCCCAAATAAATGTCCATTCCAGAAATGTAAAATAAAGAGATCTCTTTCTTCAGGGCTAATGACTCTTTCAATAAACTCAGCATTATGACTTTGGGTTTGGAGGCATTTGAAGGCAGACACCCAATTTGGGCAAAATACGAGTTTTGGAATCAAGTAATAGCATCTATTTGAAGTGAGGTATGCTGGAGAGTATGGGCTGCCAGGAGACACACAGATGTTCTGGATGAGAGTTTTTAATTTATCCAAAGTGTATTTGATGCAAGTGAGAGCAGCTCCTGCAAAAGCACCGACTGTGTCTGCATCTAAAAAGACACACACACAACACACACCCCACTCCAAAGCTAATTTTTAATTAGCAGGATTTTCTATATAATTCAGAGTACTCTCAGCAACCCAAGCTTGTGAACATCCTGATAAACTCCTGCCACTTAAGTTCTACAATGAGGTAGACATAAGATGAAGAAACAGCTCCCTGCAGCTGGGGGGTTCCTTCAGTGGGCAGATCTGCTAAGGGAAAGGTTTCTTTGCATGACATATTTCCCCACAGAAAGCATCATGTACTTTCATGTGCCAAGTGCTCAATTCTGAAGACAGAATCCCATTTAACTTTACAAAATCTGAAGGCCACTTACTCTTTAAACACCCTGCAAAGTCTACAGGAGCTTTTCTTGCCCCTTTCACAGCCTTAAACATCTCAGGATGGTCTTCAAAGGTCTCTCCACAGCCCCAGGTATTTTCAATGATTTTAGCAATGCACTCAGATAGATTTTTCCCTTTCCAGCAAAATTAGCCAGCCACGCATGTACAGAAAATCCTTCTGTAGCTGCACACTTCACGAGCTTATTGAAATAATCCACTGCACATGCTCAACCACAGTTTTCAAAGGCTTATAACTCAGTCAAATCAAAACTAATTTCTTCTCAAACAAGCAAATACATGCCTACATCAAGAAAGTCTACTTCCATGTCAGAGTTCATTTTCCAGCCTTCTGCTGATAAAGTTACAGAAATGCTCAAAAAAAAGGCTGCAAGAGTCTATTTTGATCAAGAAATGCCTTTTTTTTTTTTTTTCACTCTCCTGATATTTTGTACTGGCTAAACCAGTTTTGTTCAAGTCTTTCCAAAATATTCACATTTGGACAAAGTCCCAATCCAGCAGATTTCATCCTGAATCATTTATATTTCAGAGACCACAGAAAACACAGGGGTTTAGAGTGGAAAATGTTACATCAATTTAACTCTAGGAAAAGCTGCCTGTTCTAGTGCAATGCATTTGCATACACATACCTTTTTACCTCAGAAGTCCTAACATGTTTAGTCAGCAAAGAAAAACTGGGAAAAAAAAAAAAAAGAAAAAAAAAAGAAAAGGAAAAAAAAAGGCAGTTCAATCAAAGGAAAGAATTCAAGAAAAAATTTAAGATATTTTTTAATTATTTTTCCTGTGCATTTCAAAGGAAAACATTAGCATACTTTAAAAGCAACATTGCTAGAATGATTTACAGAATATAAATGCTTCTGTATCAACCACAGCCCTTTAAACAAAAGAGATCAAGCATGTGAGAGTACAAATAGGAGTGAAAATTGCAGAAGGAATCATCAAAACTCTGCCTTTGATCTCTAATGCAGACACCTAGATTTGAGGGACCAAATTCTGATCTAGTTAGCTAGGGTGTAAACCAGAGGGAATTTCACTGAACTCATATGAGAGAAGGTGTAAAACCAGCCATAGTCATGAGCAGAGTCTAATTCAGAGACCATAAAAGTTGCTCATCCTTTTCTGGAGTTATGTGATTTAGTCAGAGGAGAACAAATCCTTCAGCAGTGCGGATGGAATCAGTCCTTACCTTTAGGAATAAGTGAGTCAATCTCTTACTCATGCAAGCAGTCTTGCCCTTGCAAAGACAGAAGAGGGATTTTCAGATCAGATCTAAAACACAGAAAATAGGTTTTAAAAACTTTAGAAGGCAAAAACAAAAAAACAATCAAATCAAGATACTTGAACTTCTTTGATACATGAAAGTTGATAAGTGGCTGATCCAGTTCAGATTACATTGTTTCAAACCCATGTAGTTATAAGTAAATAATTTCTCTTTCCTCAAGAGAAAGGTTACTTATTAGCCTAATGTGAGGTGTTATTAACACAGAAATTACATGTTAACATGACATTTAAAACACATCAGTAAAGGATGTAGGTCTACTAATGTCTTAACAACTTGAGCCAAGTACTCAGCCCAAGATGAGTTTGGAGTGCTAGAACTGTGTTAGTAGTGAAGTGAAAGATCCTGGTCCTGAAAACATTTATGCAAATGTTTAACTTCATTCAGTGCTATTCCCATTGGAGTCAGTTGGACCACTCAGACGTTTAAAATTATATGCTCATGGCTGAGTACTTGTAGGATTAAAGGTTAAGTGCAGCTAGCAGGTCTGAAAATCTGTGTGGGTGTTTTGCAATTCCTCACTGCACAGTGGTAACAATGAGAAACAGACTACCTCCTCAGCTAAAGACTTGGGAGTCAACATGTCCTTTCCCATCTGTTTAGATGCCAAGAACTGTGTTTGTTTAATTTTTCAGCAGAGTTTCTGATGCTACCCAGAGTAGGCAGACGTGCTGGCAATAGCATTCAAAAGTGGCTCACTTCCAGAAAATCTTGTTACCCTCCAAGAATGTTTTCCGAGCTGTTAAAACCCCAAGTAACAGATATTGTATCATAGGCATTTTACCTTGAAAACAGTGTGTCACTGTGCCTGACCACAGGGTTTGTCATACAGGGTCCGAATATGTGCAGGCGTTTCAGGACTAAAGCTGTCTCATCCTAGACTTTGATATTGAGAAGGTAGCATCTTCTCTTTTAAAGCCTAAAATAATGTCTACTTCCTCTTATAGCAGTGTTTTTATGCTGTTTCCCCATTAGAGATTGATTAACACATTGCACCATGTGATGCAGACAGTGTAAACACTGCATTTTCTCACACAGGTTCTAAGTATCAGCTTAAGCCCTTATGCTTCCAAGGAAAACTTTCCAAATCTGGAAGCCTTTCTGCTCTATTAAATAAAGTTTAAGGTTCAACATTCCTTGGAGTTGTTCAGTTCTATAAAGAGAGGAAACAGATTCTTTTCCTATGGGTGGTGAAGACAAAGAAAGAACAACTCAGCCTTTGGTAGGCCTCCCGCTAAAGATGGCAGAAGCCAGTACAAACTGCAGTTCCATTGCCAACTCTTCTTCCTGAGCTGAGTCACTTAGTATGTTGGACTGAACTTCAACAGCACAAAACAAACCTCTTGCGGCATTCTGTAGGCTGATGATCGAAAATCAAAATGTGATATGGCTCAGATGCATCTCTCATAGGAGAGTGATGACAGATGAAAGAGAGAGTTGGCTGCAGAGACAGACTCTCTGAAATGGCAACTTCACCTTTGATCAAAGTAATTTGATCCCTCTTCATTGGAATTATCTGAATTCTGAAGGTCATGCTGGATTCCTCATAGCTACCGAACTGGTAAAGGCTGATGATCTATGGTCTGAGATGAGGCAGGAAATTCCATCCTTTCCTCTTGAGCAACACTACACAGTGGTGTGCAGCTGTAGTGCTGTAAGTCATTTGAGGCTAGGGGTAAACCATGTGCTAATACATAATACAAAAGTTTATTTTTGAACTACAAGGACAAATGTGAACCCAACACACAATGATGTTGTCATCTCAATTGGTACTCTATCAGATTTTATTCAGATTTATAATCCAGATCAGTAAGGCTACAACCAACTAATTTGATACTTATCTATCTATGATACAGCTTTGCTACAGCAAAGAATAGGAAAGGCAGCTAAATTACCTTACAATAAGATTCCTGGAAATCAAAAAGAACGTTTTCCCAAATTAGAGTGTTCAGGTTTTGCTTATCTTTTTACATGATTTTCCTAGTTTGTTGTACATCATCAGCTCACCACAGGAAATGTGAGAGTAAAAAGGGAAAAGAAAGATAAAAAATCATAAAGACTGAAGGAGGCATGATAGAAGGGGAGGTGCAAGTACAAGAAACCAACTCAGGCTTTTTCCTTCTGAAGTTACTGCACTATCTGCAGTGTCTGAATTAAAAAGACTGATAAGTTCTTCAGATCACCGGCGTCTCTGGATGTCAGACCCAGATAGCAGGAAGAACCTGACTCTCAGTGAGAGTCCAATCTAGGTATTGCAAATGCTTCTCTTCAGGGACTGTATAATTCAGAAGTGCAAAGAGAGAAAACCTTTCCTTGCTATACAATAGTTTCAGCTGGATAGCAGAAAGTGTTTCCTTACTTTTTCCCTGCTTCCCTTATCACAGGAGTTAAAGAAAATGTTTTCAGACTGAGACATAGAATGCAGTCTTCAGTTTTCTGGAGAAGCATCCTAATCACTGACAATGGCAAGTTACATCTAGAAGTGCCATAGTGAACAGGCTGAATACTCAGATGTCTCTGATATTTTTATTTCTTTTTTAGAGTATCATTCTCCGTGTTCATACTATTGGCTCCCACTCAGATGCGCACAGTGGAGCCCATGGCCCAAAAGTGGTATGCTGCCCAGAGCAACCTATTTACACAATTCCTCCTGGACACAGTGCAGTCTACTAGTCAGCAGTTCTGTACATCCCTAGAGACTCCTTTGCTCCAGGTGAAGGACACGACTCCACAAACACCTGCCCTAGCACCATGTCTGCTTTTTCCGTTACAGCTGTGGCTGAACAAATAAAACCCAGTGATATACTTTTATCAACGCTATATACTGTACTCATGGATATTGCTTAAGAATACTTTCCACTGGGCAATTAAAAAGTACATATCATCCTTAAATACATTTATTTACAATGCTCTTTTGCATATTTGCAAATTTCCAAAATTTGGTGTTTGGGTCCCACAGGCATTGCAACAAATTACATAGGTTTTCTCTGTCACACCCACGAGCATATTTCATGGAAGAGGGAAAAAGAGATGTTCACAGCTATTTCAGTTCACATACTCTCTAGAAGTCATATATTGATTTCTCCCAAGTTTAATCTTTCAGTATTTTGCAACAGACAGTAAATAGGCTCACTTACCACAAGGGATGGAAATTGACCCCATTTGTAACCTTCATGACCATTTTGGCTTCAAACCTTTATCATCATCTGTTGAAATCATGAAAGACACCATTTCTGAAAACAAGACCAAAACTAGGAAATCTGGAGAAGTTAGTTTTGCACTGTTCCTCTTCCAGCAGAAGTAGCCAGATCCACCCTCTGTGTAACACAGATGAACCACAATGAACTTGGCTGTAGCACCTATCACACAAAGTAACTTGAAAGGGAAACTGGGATTGCCCTGCAGAAGCCATGTACTTACCATCCCCTTTGTTCTTGCAAGAGTTTAGAGTAGAGAAGCAAGTGCTTTCTTTCAAGGAGTCAAATGTCAAATAAAAGATCTTTTTGTCCTAGTCCTGTAAGCTGAAGGTCTGGGGTTGTGTGAACTGAAGCTAAGCCTTTTGCATTCTATCAGAGTATCGCTTGCTGTTTTCTCTAGTTTTCAAAACTGTATCTGAACTGAGACATGCACCTTGTGGAGAGATGGTCAAATAATGATTTTACTTTTGCTTGTAAATCAGATTCTACCAGCACATAGAGGTTTAAGTGAGGTTTTTCTTGTAGAAATAACATTTTTTTGCCTCAGGAATTTACCAGGAAGGTGAAACAGGTTGTAAGTCCAAGAGGGAGATACTTTGTTCAATTGTCATCTCACATGCACTGGTGTAAATTGGGAGTAACTCTGTAGAAGGCCCAAGTCATTACAATAGGGTAAACTGACTAAAGTTGAAAAAAAAAAGAAACAGGTTCCCCATAGAGCTCCTTCTCATAATATACAGTGGAGTAAAAGAAGGTGTTTGCTAAGCATCCTCCACTTTTATGTACACTTCCCACCAAACACTCCTAAAATCTATCACCACAGGAGATGTAGTATGTGGAAATGCGCATGAGGCCACTGTCAGTCCCAAAGGTTTGTGTGCAAGGAGTGAGGATGGTAGGGGAAGCAAGGGCAAAGAGATGTGGGAAGAGGGTAAGAGGAGGGGGAGGGCATGGAGAGAAGGAGAGGGAGAGGAGGGAAAGGGAGAGAAATGGGGGGAAGAGGGGAGAATTGGAAAAGAGAAGATATGCCCTCTGCTTGTTTATGTATGGGGATCTACTGGTTGTGTCAGGAAGCAAAAAGGACCTGTAGCTTTTGCACTGTAGCCTCTCGCACATCACTTGTTAAGAAGGGAAACCTCCCACATTTTAGGAAGTGTTTCCTGCTGTGATGCTGGGAATAGAAAACTCTGTGATGCTGAACAAGAAAAACACTGTTTCTGGTAACATATCTTTGCAAGCAGCACTTCTACTATATACTTATTTTCCTTTTGTGCTGTCTGAATCATCCTCTCTAGATGGTTGTCCCAGGACAGTCTTACAGGAACAAATATCCTTGGCTGTACTGCACAATATAAAACATTTACCAAATATTCTCTGTGTGTCCTTGTTACAGAGGAGCTCACTAAATACTTGCCTAGGGACACAGATGTACCTGCAGAGGTACAGCGTGACAGTGGCGAGACAAATGTGCATACGTTATACTGACCTTGGCAGTCGTACACTATATGGAGCACCAGCAGGAATCCTGTTTTTAACCTGTACAGCTCCTGCCAAGCCTAGTAGTGCCAACCTAAACCATTATTTTTCTGAGTCTCTGCCCTTTCAGGATTCTGCGTGTTACGTGCCCTGGAGCAGCTGAGACCCAGAGTTGTTGCTAAGGAGAGTCAAGGTGGGATGGCAGCTTGACACTATAGACATGTTACACCCGAGGGCAAGGATCCCATCAGGAAGAGGGACATGTCACTATACATTTGCCAGGCACATACCTGTGCACTGCAGAGGAACCTTGTATCTAGGAAATAGCTCCCTATGCTCCCACACTTCCCCAGGACTCTGTTTATCCACTGGTACGGAGTTGCATCCAAAAGCAACACTCTCTGTGCTTGCCTGTCATGACTTTCCCTGCTTTTTGATGGGGCTCTGCTAGAGGCTGGATGCAATGCCTCACCTAACGCAGGACCACTATTAGCTTTTATATTTCTCCTTCCTTCTATTTCAGTTTATCTGCTTCACAGATTTTGTCTCTCTTCCTCGCAGGTAGACTTCTTTTATATTCGATGAAGGGTGGTTCATTTTCTTGCTTCAATTAATCACATTTTCTGGCCTATGAGTAAATAACAAAAATTAATCTGGCAGCAGGAGTTACCCTGGATTAGATCACGATGCTGTGCTGGCTATCTATAGTGTTTCCTTGCTGTCAATGCTGCTTTCTTGGCTAGGCTACCTCCAGGCATACCATGTGCTTGAGTAACAATAATAAACAGAAAAAATGAGGTAGTTAATAAGATTATTATTTTAGTTTGCTTTTCTGTTCTAAAAGCCAAAAAAACATCAGCTGGCCCAGTACACTGAGGAGATCTGGTTTTTTTTTTCTCTCGAGCCACTAAAACATTGAGCTGTTATATAGCTATAACAAAGAATTTGATAGGATACCAAAATATCTCAGGATCCCATTGGCACTTCAAATGCTGATTTTGATCAGCCATGAGCTCACATCATCATTCATGAAGAGAGAGATAAAGAGGAAAGGTGGGGGTGTTTGTCTTTGAAGGACCTGAACAGATTCAGATCTCAAGCACTCGTCTGGGGCAGTCTGCACATGCTATTCTATTAGTTCTTGAAAAATTGTGCTGTGTCACTGCACAGGAAAAAATACTTGAAATAAAAGGCCTCCAAGAGTCAGACTACTCCTGACAGGATTCCCACACCCACAGCCAAGGAAGGGTCCTGGTGGGAACTTGAGGCAGTAGCTAATGCATGCTGAGAGGAGGCAGCTTGCTTCTGACATCTCAAGAAATGTAGAACCAAAAGGCTTGTACCTGCGAACACAACAGATGTCTGAATTTGTGATTTACCAGGTGGAGAGGTTTCACCTTCCAAGAAGAATAAAGTCTTCAGAGAGAAACCTCTTCAATGTAGGAAACCCTGTCAGAGTTGTGCTTTTATTCTGCACACCCCATGGCAAGTGACATTACTTAGAGCCGAGGAAAGTTTGAATAAATAAATCAGCTTAACCAAGGCCTCTTTTCAGTGTGTAATCAGTTACTCCCTTCCCATGTAAATCTCTCTGCCAAGATTTCCCTCTGCTTCCCTGAGAAAAGCCCAGGAGCATTCAGACTAGTCCTGCCCCAAACAGGGTCTTCATGTGTCTGCTGGGAGAGCCAGCAGCCTCAGGTAACCACACACAGAGCTCCCAGTCTCTGTCAGGGAGGACTGGCCAGGCTACTCAGTCCTACCCAACACTGTCCAATAACTGTCTGTGAGACAGTCAGGTCTCAAGCAATTCATAGTGGATCGGAGTCCACTATGGTTACCAATAAATGTTTGCACTTGTAATAGGTTACCTGCATTTGTGGGTGTTGCAGGGACCAAAACCAAGCAAGTACACAGCTCTTAGTCATACTGGGCTGAGATACAACTCAGTAAGAAAGGGTTAGTAAAGCCAGCAGTGATTCTGTACATGCTCTATGGAAAAGAAAGGGAACATCAGTAGAGAGGCCATTGACCCAACTTTTGATTATTCAGAACCATTAAATTTACTAGAACCAACTAAACAAAAAGAAAAAAATACAACTGGAGTTTACTATATTTTCAGTTCATTTTTCCAATTAGATCTCCAGGCATGAAAACAACCCTACATGAAAAAACCTTCTTCAAGTGAAGGCAAGATGAATCCCTTTGGAAGCAAAAAGATATATTGTCAATTGATTACACAGATGGGAAAATCACAGAAGCAGTGGCAAGGTTGACAGCAATTTGGGAGAACTGGCAGCATCCCAAAGGCTAAGAAAAATATCCTCTTCATCCAATGCTTCTTGACATTTCCTCAGAGAACATGTTCAAAAATTGTGCATTTCTGAGTTCAGACAAAACCTCCCAGGCTTGTCAAGAGTACAGATGCTGCAATTGCCAACCCAGGGCTGTAAGACTTCTCTAGGTGTTGCCATTTCTATTATTCTTTTTTTTTCTTTCTTTCTTTTTTCCCCTAGAGTTGGCCCTTGTAACATCTTGACTCCTGAGCAGGATGAATTCTGTCACTGTGCCAATTCTTAGCACTAGGCAATGGAGGGCAAAGATAAGGCTTCAGACGTGTCCCACTTTTATGTCAAAATACTGCAACACTGACAAGTATTTTAGTTCTGTACATTCACCGAATACTAAACTTCTTCCTGGTACTATCTTGTGGTATACAATATGGCTATTTTTATACTTTAGTTTACCAGCACCCTTTTCCATTTGCAGTTAGGCTGGTAGAGGAAAAAAGCCCCTCACAAAAATTAGAACTGCGTTTTTCCCATCTTTGCTGAAGTACATAGTACATGCAAACTAGTCACACAAACTGGGGTTAGAAGTATTAGAGCTAAGAAAGTCACACCTTTTTCAACCTGAAGTGTTCTTTATCAGAGATTAACTCACTACTTATCATTGCAAGGTTTAAAAATAATATTTTATTACCTGGCTCAATATCTTCTTGCCATCCTCAGAGATGATGGAGTGGAGAGTGCACTTATAAAATTTGCTGATGACACCAAAGCCAGAGTGGATGGAAGCACTTCAGAGAATGGGATCAGAATTAAAAATTACTTCATAATGTTGGAGAAATGGTCTCAAACTATCAAGACAGAATTTAGTTACAATGCATACAAAGCACTACATGGAGAAATGAAAGATCAAATGCACAAATACAAAATGAGAAATCACAGAAAAGGTGGAAGGACTGGGGGGGAAAGGGATGTGAGAAGTAGAGTATGACTAAAACCAAATATGAGCAAAGCAGTTAAATCTCCAGAAAGACAAATCTCATATGAAATGTATTATTACAGGAGTGTCACGAGCAACAGGGAATTATTAAGCTCTGCAAGGCACTGGTGTAATTGCAAGCCAGCTGCTGGATTAGATCTAGCTCTGGGTGACTTTTTAAAAGAGCAATAAGAATAAAAGACATTTAGAGAACGTGGTCTATCAGAAATAGCTTGGATAATTATGTTGGTCACTCTCAAAGCTCCATTGGAAGACTTGATAATAGTTTTCCAGTATTCAAAATACTGTCCAATAAAGGACCACAATGACTTACTCCCTTTGCTCAGCTTTCAGGAAAGAGTCCACCAGAACTGCAGAACAGCAGTTAGATGTTGGAGGAAAACCCAAAGCTGGCTAATAATTCTTAGGAAGTCTTGGAACTCTGCTAGTGGGAGAGATTGGAATAGATTTGGCAGTACATTTACAGGTGTATTTGATCCTGCTTCAAGCAAGAGAATTCTCTCAGTGGTTCCGCATAGTTTCTCAGCATTCTCAATCCTGTTTTATCAATGGCTCCATCCAGTTCCTTTTTGTTTGCAACAACACAGAGTTGAAGTTAAGCTGCAGGTGCTTTTCAGTCGCTTCAACATTTTGACAGTTACAAATCCAGGATCAGAAACCTTTCCTTTCTCATGATTTTCTTGGACAACCAGGAACCATTCTCATCATCTTATTCTGCTCCCTGTTGGCACAAGTACATTTTCCAGTAGTGAGACTCCTGAGAAGTTTCCATTCCCTCTTCTCTCCTTGGCAAACTACATTATGTTCTCAGTTACATGGAATGGGTACACTACAGTGGGCACACATACCCCCCTTCCAGTCGTTCCTGGATCTTGTTCTGATATGGGACTCAACCCATAATACTTTCTAGGTCACTCTGTATCTTTGTCCTCACTGTAGTTGAAGGTAGAGAAGGTTTTATTCAGCTGTCCATGAAGATCCTCAGAATTCCATCTCTATCGCAGGATCAACCCTGCTAAAGGCAAAGTCTGAGCTGTGGGATGCTTAAAGAAGTGCCTGTGCAGCAAGAAAATGAAGACACCACCTCACCCCACTTGCTCCCTGTGTTGGGGTGAGGAGTAGTATGGGCAATGTTTGTCTTGGTCTCTGCTCTGTTGTGTGCTGCAGACTGTTGCAGTATCAACATGTGTGAGGCAAGTTCAAATTACAAGACAGTTTAGCTGCAAGAGGATCGAGCACCACTCGGGCTGATTTGCCCTGTTTCACTGGGGCTCTTATTTGCTCACAACCCTAAACCTGCAGCAATGCAATTAGCTGAATGGCAACCTCACGACTGAGACACGTGCACATCATATACTGGAGATCTTCCTTGCATCACCATGTAGTGTGTTCGTTTTGGTTGGAGAATATTCTTCCTCTGTTCCAAAAGACAACCAAATCTGTGTGAAGAGGTAGCAAAACAAAACATAGAAGCTTTTACACAAGTAATTCTTTTCTTGGAATATGTATAATAGTGCAATTGCCTGTGTTGTTAGAAGAATTTTTTATTCTTTTTTTTTTTTCAAAAAAGATTTTAAGTCAGCATAAAGGATGGCTCCTGGTGGAACTTCAACTTGCTCTTAACAAGTTGTTTGGCTTCTGATGCATCAGCATGCAGCTAGAAAAGCCACTGCCTGAATGCACTTAGGTGACTCCTGGCCACTACTGAAAAGCACAAGAAAACTTCTGAAGAGGTATATTCACACTTGCACCCAAAATTCAGAGGCTTGTGTGCACATGATTCAGCCACCACCAAACCCACCCAGCTGTCCTGCTTCTCAGTAGTTACGTGTTGCAGAAACTGAAAATTTGGAATTTGTTGCCACAACATTCTGGCATCAGCCTTGCTACAGTCACATTGATTTTTCTCTTTTTTTATCTTGCATGTTCTCAGCTGTCCAGTTCTCCATCTACCTCATCCTGCTGTCAGATTCTCAACACTTCTTTCCCACAGACAGGCCCTTTGCTCTGCAGAGCCACCCCCTGGGTTCACTGGTTTATACACACTGAACAGCAGGATGTTGTGTGTAAGGGTGGTAAAGTCTGGTTCTGCTTGCTTTTTACTTCCTTTCACAGCCTATGTTTTCCTATCCCATAACTTCAACATGTTATTTTAAACATTCTTTACATCTCTTAACATCTTCCCTTTTCTCCTTCCTTTCACAGACCGTAATTTTTCTGTTGCCATTCTTTCCATCCCCCAACTCCCTCTCTGAACTCCCCCTTAAGAAAAATGAACACTTTGTAGAACACTCTGTTTTTCTCACTGCTTCACCTTTCTTTCTCTTCCAGTCCTTCTCTCTAATTCTATCCTATCTTCTACGTACTTTTGTTATTATACCTGGGGACATGTTTCCTCAATCATTTATGTATTTATTTACGTACATATTTATTGGTTTTGGCTATTGTCCTTACAGAAGTTCTCACATTTTTCACATTTCCCATCAGCTGCCAATTTTGTCTCATGTTCCCTCAAGCTGGGATAAGTTTCTGCACTCCACCCCTCCAGCTATGGGTACCCTATGAGCCAGAATACAGTCGCAGCTGACAGAACACCTAGTTTTACATTAGCTCAGGATGAAAAACAGTAGGACTATAGCTCTGCAGAATTTTGTATGGACTGCAAAGTCTGTCCAAGATCTTAATAAATACATCGGGGGCTTAGCTGTAGCTCCCCTCTGTGCTGGGACAAATATACAAGTCCCAAGTGAGCTGTAAGCACATACTGCAGTAAAGTAGTTGTATGAAGCACAGCAGGAAGCTCCCAGCCTCCAGGAGCAGGGCATGATAGCCCTTAGCCACCTGTACTTTACTCCATCCCACGTTGCTCCAGAACTCTCTGAGTAGCGCAGAAACTGTAGGAGTTCAAAGGGGGATGTTCCCAGGGCTTTTCTGGGAGACAAGGTCTAGAAATGGCAGTGGAGAGAACTGTTCCCCCTTTCCTTATGTACCCCTTCCTCACAATTCAAGGTACCTCAGCACATCTTTGCATAGAGTTTGTCAAACACCTGGGAATATGGTCTTTTAGCTGCTCCCTTCAGTGCTCACAAGGAAATAACCTTTGCAGGGAAATTACTTTCCCCCAGAAAAAAATGGGACTTTTTGTAGACCCAGTCTAGGGGTTCAAACAAGGAGGAAGGTAATGAAGGTTAACTTTTTGGCTGTGCAACACCTCACATCACAAAGTGCCCTGACTGTGTGCTATTCACGTCTAGGAAAAGTTTGCTTTTATGTTCAAGGGAATAAGAGAAGCCTTGTGGCATTTTCTTCTGATGAGATGCGGTACTTTTTCAGCATGCAAGAAAGAGTATAAAAGAAATAAGAGAAACGTAATAAAAGGAAAAGCAGACTGATATGGTTTAGGAATGAGGTACTGGAATTCCCACTACAGCAGATTTAAGTCCTAGTACCTCAGTAAGGACAGTTTCTCAATGGTGTTTGAATGCACAGATAGCAAATGAAACAAGGTTGGTACCTAATGCACCTGTGTTAAACCCTTTGATGGTAAGCCCTGAGGATAAGGGAGTAAGAGCCAGAACCAGAGAGCAACATACCAGTATAACTTGGCAGAGAGTCAGGCTCTGTATGCTTTTCTCACACAGTGTACAAAACTGAGCTCATTGGCAGTGCTCAATAAATAAATAACGATAACAAAATCTGCAGCATAACCAAAAGCACACACGGAAATTACTTGTGTGTGGAACTCCCTTGGATATGGCACATTGCCTTCAGCACAGTGAAATACACTTCCATTGCAAGCTCATAGTACAGCAACTGTTACTTTTCACCAGTTATTCCAGGGTGATAAAAACAATAATCTGTGGCTGTGGTAAGTCAAATAGTATATAAATTATTAGTCAGATTATATGTAGGCCCATAAACCAGAAGGATGGTGTTCTGGGAACAATGTTTGAAGTGTTAACTATATTTTTATTTTTTTTCTTAACATACAGTCCAACCTTTGCATCTTGATGACCTGCTAGACTTGCCCATGGTGTGTCACTTGTTTTTTGTGAGAGAAATGTGGGGGAAAATAAAAAGGCTAAATGAGTGCAGAAGGCACAAAAGTGTGTGTTGATGGAACAACATCTACCTCAGAAATTGTCCTTTCTTCTCATATTGTTCAAAAGTGAACAACTGCAGTGAAACAAGGAATCTCTAGTCACTGGATAGTGACATGCAAAATTTTTCTGTGGGTCTGTATGATTCTTTTGCAAATGAATGCAAGGCACAAAAGACTAAACTGCAGGCAATAAAATACTGTGCAACAGATAACAGGTAAATAATTCAGGGCTCTGGACTCACAGATGAACACCAGCTGGTCAGTTGGTATTAAATGCGTCTCAAATTGCAATTCAGTGTTTTGGACTGGAAGCTACTCGCTGTCAATAGGCATCTCAGCTATGCCCATTCAGGCACATCAAGCAAGCATTTAAGAGCCACCCCCTGACCTAGTGCAACCATAAACATTGCTGCACTGGAGCAAGTAACCAGCCATCCCTCCAGATCAGCTTCAGGTCTCCAGCTGTGACCAGAGCAGCACAAATCATAAGACATCCCCACAAATCCATCCAGGCAGCTGAGCTCTGCCCTGAGCTAGCAGGACCTCTGAGCTCCATGCTGTACACCTTGAAGGGTAACACTGATGACTTGCAATTGTAATGGACTCAAGTATGCCCCTGCCATACATAAGGGTGATTTCCCACAGAATTCAGTTGAAAGGATAAAACCAAGGATCATGTCATCCCTGCTGGGATGATAAGAAAATATTATGTGATCATTATTAGTACTATAGCTAGACAAGAATCATGTTGTCATACAAGCACATGGGGGAAAGTGTCTAAATCAAATATAAATTATATTTAAGGTGTATGAAGAAGACCAATAATGAGGAAATGGAGAAATGAATAGAAGGATTAGAAACGATAAGACACTTGTGTTCTGGGCACAACTATCATAGTTATATTCTTCATAATATTCAATTAGGAAATACTGAACCATGTTATCAGCATCTAATAAATATTTATTCAGAACAGTTGTACAGTACTTCACAAGCTACATGAGATTTGCAGAGGATAATGTGTTATTTTTATGAATAAATTACAGAAGTTTGTTCTGTGTACAGGAGAGAGTGAAAGAAAGTGCCAGATCCATCTGCTTAGATGGAAAATCACTTGTTACCTGTTCTTGTCTTCCTTCACTCTGTAGAGAGGAATGTTTACCCCCTGCTGATCTCCTTTAGGTGACTTCTGACCTGTTCATCCTGTTCACATAAAATTGCAGGCTACAACATATTGATGGATCTGGACCAGACGATATGTATCTCAAAAGTCAAGCTTTCACATCAGCAGATAACAACAGCCGCCTGGCCAGCATCTGGCAGAGGGAGCAAACCTGGGGTCTTCTGCATGAAAGCCACAAGCTCTTTCCAAAAAATCCAGGTATCAGCGGAGAGACTGTCCTTTATTACCCACTCAAGAGAGATGAGTCCTGTTTGTGGGGTTTGCCATGATATGAAAGCAGGACATACTTGAGCTGTGTCATGGACACATCCTTCCAGTCCAGGAGGGATATGTGGAAGAAACACAGAGCTGAAAGAAAGTTGGATCTAGGGCTTGTGATACTTGGATTTGCTGTGTGGTGTGCAGTTTGGGGATGGAGAAGAAACAGCTCCATGTGAAAAGTGGCCCAGAATAGATTAAAGATTTTGTGAAACAAATAACAGCCCAGCCAAAATTAGTTTTCCTGAAATATTTTGTTTTATTTGAAATAGCTTGCTTCCATCTCAAATTATGTTGAGTAATAACAATCATAATCATAATAATATTACCAGGATTTCCCTAAGCAAAACAAAGCAAAATCATGAATATTGCTCCTTGAAGAACTACAGTTCTTCATATATGCCACCACTCTTACCCTCAGTGCATCACATAGAGTCTTGCAACACATTCTTACTGGGGACTGCAAAGATAGTTGTCAAATGCTTCCGTGTTCTGTCCTGTGATGAGCAGTTACTCACTTTTCAGGGGGTGGCATTTAAATGGCACTCTCAAACTTTTAGATTAAAAGTACTTGTAATATTACACAGGTCCACTGTTCTCGATGTGCAGTTTCCAAAGACAAAACTGTCATTGTTTTTATCACTCTTCTAACAGTCCGCAGTGAATATTATTCTGTTGGAATTGGCTAGGTTTGAACCTCATTAACAACAGCACAGCAGTAACAAACACGGTAATCTCAGTATCATTCTATCTCAAAATCCCCTTCCCCCCCAAAAAGAAAACCCACCAGGATTGTCAGTTTTATGATAGTACCGATATACATCTACGTTTTAGGCATATTTGCACAGTGTTTTCAGAACTGTATCTCAGGTCTTTTCATGCTTCCAGGTCACTATGTCTCTACTGGGATCCATCAAAATACTACTCTATACTGATGATCTGATATTTTGTAGTTGTAAAAGGTTCTAATACATAAGTTTAAGTATTGTTTACAAGTTGAAACTTGCAAAAAGAAGCAAAAAAAAGTTAATTTTCCTTGTAAAACCATGTCTTATTTTGCTTAAAATTTACTACAGCTGGAAACAATGTGGGCAAAAGAATGTGGGTTTTTTCATGGTGCTGCCTTCAGCTGGAGGAATGTGCTCCAGGCGTGTGAAGTGATGGAACTGAGCACAAGCCAACACCAGCACCCGCAGGCTTCTGGCTCTCACTCCCCTGCTGAAGCCACCAAATGTCTCAGCTGACATGGACACAGAGGTTTACATAGGAAAGTCTTCACAGGGTTTTGAAGGAGAAGGTTACTGCCATGCCTCATGTCTGCCTCCGGTTTTCAGGTACTTCAGACGCCTTTAAACTTGGTTATCTCTCCAGCCACCTTGGGCATGGAAGATAAGTTTCCTCCTAGTCGCGTTCAGGGCTTGTCGATATGGAGACATTCAGAAGAATTAAATTGATTTATCTTTGGAAGTGGATTAGGTGCTGACACATAATCAGCAGTGCATTAAACACTCTCATTCAGAAATAGAGAACCCCTAATTCAGTTTATCTTAATTCACTCTGGAAGCAAGTTAGGGCTGAGACTGAAGTGTGGGGAAGGCAGGCTTAGGCACAGCAGCTGCTGTGCTCCCACAGTTCTCCCCCAGCTACTCAGGAAGGGCTACCATCCCACCCAAAGTGTTGGAGAAGGATGGCTGGGATAAAGCAAGCCTCAACTCTTTCCTCACCGCCACAGCTCACAACCCTTGTCTCAGGGCACTAGGTCTTCAGGAGGGTGGTTTAGGGTCTCAGCACTCCCCACACCACTGCATATTGTGTCCTGCCCTGGTTGATGAGTTCCCAGATGTATCTTTGGAAATTCCTCTTTCTCCATCCTTTTTAGATATTTCAAGAACTGAGGTTCTGGCAGGGCCCTTCTGCTCACCTTAAACTGTGTCCATCTCCTAGATGATGAGCATTTGTTAATAAAACTCAGGCTGTTCTGTGTTACTTACTTCATACAACAAATAGGAAAACAAGAAAAGCGTGAGGGAGTCAGTTCTCTTCATCAGATCTGGCTACAGCACACACATGACTTTCTTCTAAACGGAGGCAGCCGAGGATGCGAGATGTGTTTTGGGACCTATGCTGCCAGCCATAAGAGCACACCCTACAGTATGAAGCACCTCAACACCCTTTGCTAAAGCAGTTTCTCTTTACTATTTTGAAATCCCATGATTTGCCAGAAGTAAACTCTTAAGCCCAGCAGATACCAGTGAAGTGTCCTGCATAAAGTGGGCTGTAGTCCAGCACACAGTCTCCCACAAATTGCGTTTTCCCTTCATTTAAGATCCTCAGTTTGGCCCCACTTTGTTGCAACCAAAAGTCAGCAGCTTCATTTTCAGAAGCCTGTTCATGTTTCCAGCACAAAAGCAGCTCCCTCCTCTGCCTTGCCTTTTCCAGATGCTCACAGCAGAGCATTACACTGAATAATGGCAACTTAAAGAAAAAAAAAAAAAATTGGAATCTTTTCAGACTTCAATTGACCTTAAATATAGGTTTTGTTTCTAAAATCCCTTCCTCAGCAAAAGTGAATGTCTGGGAGAATGGATAATGGAATACAGAGCATTGCTGCCTCTCGTTGTGCTTGGCAATTACCAAAAATTGTTACTATTTGACAGCAACTTCTATGTGATTGTACAGCCATAGCAGAGATGGTGTTGAGACCATACCTTCTACTAACATGCCTTTAGTTAACTGGCAATGCTCCACTCTCTGTCATGGCAGCTCACCCAGACAAAAGAGCAGTTGAGCGCAGATCCGGTCATAAGTATTTTACATTCCGGCAACTCATGGTTTGTTACAAGCAAGTATTTATTTGCACAGATCCCAACCACAGTCACACATGGAAATACCATCCATAACCACTTGCAGATTATTCCTGTGACATGAATTCTCATGTTTGCTAATCGCAGAAAGCTGGAACATGACCAGGTGACTTGGGACCATTGGCTAGCATACAGATGCTCAGGCTGTAGTGGCAATAGGTGCTTGCTTGGGCTGGCCTTACTTATTTTGCAATATGCAGCTGTCTCTCGCCTAAGTGAGTGAAATCTTTGTGTGGCTGTACATCACCTGTTACACATGAACACTTACATCCTCACACACATGCACATTCTTTTCTGTGCCTGAATTTAGGAGTCCTAATATGCAATGTATTTGTTTGACATGGTAAATCTGAAAAGAAAATGTCTGAAGTGCAGTAAGATAAATAATCATATATCAACCTATTTGACAATGCTGTATATTTCTTCTAAATATATGTAGAATACTTGGACATAAAAATGCACACGTGTGTATGTGTAGAGACAGGAAGATATCATTTGTGCATGTGTATATACACATATGTACATATATATAGAATATTTCAAAACTAAAGAGATTTAGTCACACAGCTTCTTGATGCTAACTCACACTGTAAGTCTATCTGCATACCCACATGTGCACACACTGCTGGTACTGCAAAAACCATCTGTGCTTGCACTGTATAGCAATTTCAGTCACATTTCCCAAAGAAAAACATATTAAGAAATCATTTTCCTTCTGCCCACTTGGTCTCCTTGAAATCTCAAACCTTTTCAACAGCTCTAAGCTTACCTGAAAATAGCTACTTTCAGTTAGAATTAACAAAAATATGCATCCAGACACAAGAGAAAGCCTCAGTCTGTATTGTGACTGAGGTAAAGGCTGTAGTATGAACTTACCCTCACTTTAACCTACAGAATCTGCAAGAGACAGTAAATTTGAAAGTCTAGCAACTCTAGGAAAATGAAATGAGAGCTTTCCTTCAGGCACCAGACCTGAGCCAATAGGAACCCTAGTTTCATTAGTTCCAGTGCTCACGGCACAACTTTGTTTCTATTGATCTGAAGGAGGGTGCTCCTCAGTCCATTTCTAGATTGGGTCTTTGGCAAATACACTCATTCTGTATCATTTTGCTTCAACCCAGCATTTTCCTGTTTGTTAATGGGCTGAACGACTCCCTTACAGATATATGATTTCCAGATTTTGGGTGACAAGTACTATTGTCAGAAGGAATTAGACTAGGATTTAGCTGATGGAGATATAAAGGGCCCAAGTATAATGATGAACTCTGCTCTGGCAGATGGAGAGGAATTAAGCATTGAAAAAATTTCCAGTGTCTGTTTTTCTTGTTCTAGATCCTCAACCTTATTCCCTTCCCAAAAACAGGCCAGAAAATGATGCACACCTTAGCAAAATTTGCCCAGCAAGAAAGGAAAGGGAGGTTTAGAGTCCGTATTGGAGAGTTGGAGAGCCTCAGCTGAATCAGAGATTTATGCATCCTGGAGGTTGTTCCAGATGACAGTGGGAAGAAAGTGTTTTCATGTTTCACAGACCTTTTCAGACTTGGGACCAAAACCCAGGCCAGACTAGGGCAGCTCAGTGTGAATTGGCTCCTGCACAGCACTTGTCATACCACACTCCTGGAGAGGCAGGGGCAGGAGTCCAGTGACTCGAATACAGCAAGTGGCTCTAGTTGTGGATCTTTAAATTTATTAAGAGTTAGAAACCTGGACCTCCTAAGACCTCTCCTGGTGAAGGAAATCAAGCACTTCAGCACTGCACAAACATACCCATATTGAGGGGTTTGTGTGTGATGGCAAGATAGAGCTCATTGGGATTCAGGTCACCTCATTCCCATTAATCATGTTAATAATTGAAAACATATGTTCAGTATGAAAGCACAGCAAGAGAATCAGGCGACCCTACATGGAACTCTGTTGTTACCCAATTCTGGTGTTACTCGTTGACATACCTTTGCCAACCTTCAACAGAAAATCTTCCCACCAAACTGAGGTACAGTATTTGCTGTGAACTTCTTGTGTTTCAGCCTGACAAAGCCCTTCCACAGCTATTTGTTCCATCTCCAAAAATTGTTTTCAGTTGAGTCTGTCCCTTCTCCCACAGTGTGGATACAGTGATAGTGGTGAGCTAGTTATGCCCCCTTCAGATTACCGTTACCAGAGTAACCCAAACAAGCTTAAATAATCACAGGCATTGATATTGCCCTCTTGTTGCTCCCCCTAAAGTGAAGACAATGTTCCCATTATAAACTGATTTTGCCAGAGCCTTCAAGATGGAATCATTAAAATGAATTCCAGGTGAAAACCTGCAAAGCAAATTCTAACTGGAGCAATGAATTTCAGAGCAAAACTCACTGCCTTTAGGCAGGCAATATTCCTAACTCAACATCTCAGACTTCCTTTTGCTTTGAACCTTGCAAAAATGGGCTCTTCTTGAGCCTGGACATGCTATCAAGTTACCATGGCAGCTCCAGAAACCACAGTTAGTCCATCGTGTGCCTGAGCCTTGAGAAAAGGAGAAAGAAAAGAGAGTAGTTTGGATACAGGTGGAGGAAAGGACAGTTATTTTTTCTTTTCAGATACACTTCTTCTCCTACTCTGCGTACAAATCACTTATGCTGTTATTAGTAACAGGAAAGAAATAAGCCTGTTTGAGTTTTGCAATCCTGTAGCAGGAAGGCAGAAGGTGGGGAAAGAGGAAAACAAAATAAAAAGGCAAGCCTCATTTAAATATTAATGATATGGTTTACACAGACTTCAAAATCCTGACAAACATTCTGGTTTAGATTGCATACTTTGTTCTCATCATTCCTTCTCTCCTCCTACACCCTTTCTCCATTGATCCATAAATGAAGCACAAGTAAATTCCTCCTACCTGGATAACAATCCTCACATGCTACCTACATTTGTTCCTTACTCAAAGGAGCACAATCCTTGCAGAGCAGCTCTGCATAAGAAGACAGAGGATGATGACGTTCCCAAGAGTGGCACTGAATAAGGCCCATTGCTGGAAACACAAGCCAAGGCAAGTTGGATCCACCCCATGGCTGGCTTTATAGGGCTGTTCATATGCAGAGATGGGTCTGAGGCTCCAGCAGTGCAAGAGAGCATTTCCTGACCTCTCTGATCATGTCTGTTCTCCTTTTTCCTATCTTCTGCCAAATGGCACCCCCCAGCAGGTACTGGCAGTGCCTTTTTCTGAGCTGTACAGCAGCAGGAACATGCAGAATAAGTCTAGATCCAACTGTTATTTCATCTGACTCGGGACATGGAATCTTGCACTGCCGGCTCATTTCTGCCACTCCCAAAGAGGCATTTAGGCAACGGGAGGAGGATACCATTGTGGTGCTCCTTGGGGCTGAAGGAGCTAATCAGTGTTGAGACTTTTAAGTTTTATGCTTGTTGAGGGGTGTCCCACAGATTTTGAAAGTGTGAGCTGAGTGCATTACAGACAGTTTTCCAGAGGATTTGGGAACAAGCAGATAAACTCCCAGTGCCCCAGTGCCTATAGACCTCGTCCAGCACCCCTCAGCAAGCTGGAAGAGATGGCACCCGGGGATTCCCTGGGGCACAATGGGGCTCTCTGCATTCCCCAGCCTGCTCACTGATGTAACCTAACCCTGCACTGATCAGACCACTCTGGTATTTTTCATTAGCAAATTTTGGAAAATTCTTTGGAAAATACAGGCCAAGGCCTCAAGCAGTGTAAATCTGTGTAAACCCCCCTGAAATGTATCACCAGGGATCTATCACATGAAGTGCTTGGGATTACTATTGTATAAACAAAGTGTAAAGCCTTGGGCCAGGCCCAAGAAGCTGGAATCCCAGACAACTCCATCATCCTTTCCCCAGCATTCTTACATCCCAGAGCACTCAGATATTTCTCTTTGTGGTTTGCTCAGCTCCCACCAAAGCTTTAGTGGCATGCCTGGCACAGAGGCTTCATTCTGCTTTGAACATCGGACTGAGCTTGTGCATTGACAGGGAGACAGAAGATATTCCAGCTGTGAAAATGAATGGACAAAATACACCATGTGTATGTATCCACCTTATTCCCTTACAGGGATAACGTTTACTTGCCAACACACCAGCAGCTACTGCTTGCTGTGGGTCTCCCTCCCCACAATACAAACACTGGTGGGATTTTAGGGGGCATGGGCTGGGAAGGGACTGTCTTGGAACGGCTGGTCCCAAACTCCAGCATCACGGGTAATGTAGGATGGGAAGTGGGGCAGAGGGATGGCCCACTCCAACTTAAAATATTTCTCAATGTCCCATTATAAACTCAAGTCTTGTAGTAAAAGACCCAAAGCTATTTCCCCTTAAGACCCCCAGGAGGAGGTCTGACATACCATTCCAAGTGGTCTGGGGGAGCAAATTGTGCTCTCCCTGCAGAGGAGGGGGGGAAACCAAGTCCATGCAGCTGACCTGAGGGAGAAATCCCTTATAGCCCCAAAGCTGGCAATGTGCTTCTGAGCATGTGAGCAAGGAGTACAAGCCAGGCACTTCTGTTATCAGCTTGGAGAAAAGCCATACTAATGATCTCATGCGGTGGGTGGGAAGGTGGTATTTTGCCAGAAGGAGCAGAATTGAACCCAAATTGTTGTTTCCTCTCTGCTTTCCAAAACTCCTCTCTCTGATTAAAACCAAACTTACATAGTATCCTTTTCTTCCACACTTTAAACTTTTTGGCTACATCTTTTCTTTTCCATGTCTGGCAAAGGACAGAACCGCAAAGGCCAAAATGTTTAGTGGAAGTTTTTTAGCCCGAGAAACTCTCTCAACACTACGGCTTATCCCAAAGCTACAAGCAATTGAACAGAGTAAGAGAGTTAAGAGAGAGGTCATGACTGAGCCAGAGACACACACACACATACCCCTGGCCATGCCATAGTGCTGTCCATCTCCTGAAGGCTCCCCCTCAGCCCTTAGCCAGCCAAGCACATGAGTTTCCTCATGAAAGTCACAGGACTACACATGCCAGAAGCAAAGCACATATGTAGCTGCACTGCTGAGGTAGAAACCAAAGACCCCTCGTCAGTGGAATTCTTGATAATTCAATGGAACCACTCACACACTTACAGTAAAGGCGTATATTAAAACACCTTGTTGGATCAAGAACTTGATTAATCCAATGATTATAATATTTTTTCCATAATTCTACCATAATTTTTTTTTAGCATTTTATAGAGCATCAAGACTAATTTAAACTAGTGTATACAAAGGGCAACTGTAATGAGACTGCCACAAGCCTAAGGGGTAAATGGGATGAATGGACAATAACTGCATTTACTAAACCCATGGCTTTCTCCATTCCTTTTCTCTTGACAGTGAGAGCTTATAATCCTCTTTTTCAGTCTGATTTCTCCAACATCCTTGCATGGGTAGCACAGGGAAACAAACCAGTATCAAATCACAGAGCAATCACACACACAAGCATTTGTCCACAGTTTTGACCTACTCTTTGCAAAAGTGAGACTGATCCTGTTTCCCCTGAAGATCGTAGTAAAATCCCACACTGACATCCACGGAAACAGGAAGACTTTCACATATTAATTCAATTATTCCAGCTCTCAGGATCTTTTCTTGCCCGACTGACTTTCTATCTGTCTACTCTCACAATCCTGTCCAAACTGCCAATTCCTAGTCTTGAAGCTGGTGGCACTTCAAAGAGCATGGAGGGGAGCCAATTCCACATGTCCATTGCCAGAGACGAAGAGAGATTACAGGCTGCAAATCCACAAAACTCTCTCTGGATTCTTTCTAACTGAAGGCATTTTAAAGAAATCCCATGCTAATGTGGCATTCAGGTTGATGTTTGTATCACTGTGAGACACCCTGCGTGTTCAGAGGCTTGATGAGTTTTGTGCTATGTACAGGTCACAGGGTCCTGAAGACACCACCACCACCCTCATCAGATCCCATCCCACTTTGCTTTCCTGCTCTCCCAAATTTTTCATGGTTGCTACAATATTTCACAAGAATTGGGACAGAGCCATCAGGCTCAGTCAGTGCCAGCCCTTGGTGTCAGCTGGAGCAAACCATAGTTGTATGGGAGTCTGCCATGGGATGGAGAACACCTTGACAGAGCTAGGCCTGGATACTCACTGGATTCCTGCATGTGAAGGCACAGGTGGTGAAGAAATTTGCTTTCTAGTGCCTTTCTCTTCCTGTCTCCATTTTATTCCAGCTAATAAGTCTCTCTACAGCACATCTTGAGGTAAGACCAGTTCCGTGTTCCCCTAATACATGGCACAAGTCAGATTTCTTATATGGGAGCTGAGGAGCCTTTTTTTGGATTAAATTATTTCTCCTTGCAGATACCCATGGTATTTGCTGTATTTCCTCTTGTCCTTTTTTCATTTGCTTGATTTCTTTTCTTTGTGCTGTGTCTGACATTTTGTTCAGGGTTGCAGCGAGGAGCAACAATTTAGGATGATGAATTATGGATTAAAAGAAAAGGCTGGGCTATTTTGGAATCACTATTCACAGCCTTCTGCAGGGACAAAGGAATTACAGAATGACAGTTTCTCAATTATCTGTGTTGAAGAAGAGAATGAAGAGAAAGCAAGACAGAGAGGATGGGAAGGCAGGAGCTAAGGAAGGGAATGGAGGAATGTCAGAACTAAAGAAAAACAATTTCTTCTGTTTGGAGTGTTGAGAAACCACTCCACTCTCTGATGAGTTTCCTCTACCAGACTTTCCGGGGTAAATTCTGAAACCAATGTGAAACTTCAGTAGTTCTTAGAAAAGCAGTCCCTTGAATCCCCTCAAAGCTACTCGCAGGAGCATAAGCTACACAGCAATTGGGAGTGTTGCAGAAGACTGTCCTCCTCTACCGTGGCCGAGTTCCCTAAGCACAGAACTATGAAATAACTTGTGAGGGGTTCTGCTGGAAATTTACTTAAGGCCGCAAACATTTTTCTCAAGTACTCTGAGCAATATCTGTGTAACTACTCCCTCCCTTGGCTGGAAGAACAGGGGAAGAACAATTGCAATTTTGCTTACTTAACTTCAGCATTTAAAAAGTATTAATAATAAGGCATGTAGTAGCTTCTGTCATGGAACAGAAATTGCCTTCTACTGAAATGTATTGAGCTACAGGCATTTTTGAGGAATGCTGTACAGAAATGCCAGACCTTGCCCAAAATGAAAGGAAATTATTGAATCAGGAGCGCTTTAAAGTAGATGATTTGTTGCCCATTTGGCAAGGCAGTCAGCATGGCCACTGGCCTAGCCTTCAAAAATCCTGCTGAAGGCCCAGCTTTGCTCTCATACTATGGACACAGGCAGTGGACAATTGAACTTTGACATTATCCGTATCCTGGCTCCCATCTACAAACACAGAATGCTCAAAAAAAGACATGCTTCAAGATGAAAAAGTGCATTATAGGAACATGAAGGTGACATTGCAACAGCTGGCTTTTGGAGGAAAATTGTACTCTCCCTTTTAGATGGCTTAATATCAGTTTGGTTTGTTAATAAATTCTCAGCAATGTACTCATTTCATGCTCCACTCCACCTGTTTGTGGGACCCTGGCAATACAAGTGTCAGGAAGACACAGTTGTGACTAACCAATTCCCCACTACCTGCCCCTACAGGTTTCCTCTAATCTCAGCTGAATAGTTTCATTACATGACATGTTAATGCACCGACAGAGCTGGAAAGGCCGAGTGTTTCTCCAGGTGTACACAATGTAAAATCATTAGCCTGCTTAAGAAACTTCCCTAAAGCTTTCTCTTAGCAGTTAGATGGCAATTACAGAATTAACTGGAACAGACCACATCTACTTTCTGACCCGCAGCCTGCCAACAAGGGGATACCATTTCAATGGAAAAAAGGTATCAGCTGTCAGAAGAACAACATGAACATGAATAGCACATGAAAGCCATTTACCAGCTCCCACAGTATAAACTCACTAAGCACCCTGAAAATTTGAGTACTGCCTGGACCAAGCCAGGGTCAGCACACTTGTTGATGACACATGTGTTGCCCTTTTTCTGAAAACCATGTGGCTGATTGAAACTGTGAGAGGTTCAAGACTTTCAGTCCCTTGTGCTGATGGGGCAAAGGCGAGTGGGATGGCAAAGGGTGGGATGGGTCATTCCACCTGCCTTCACTCCCTGCTGCCCAGGATTGTGTTGCTGGCAGAGCATGATGAGATGCCAGAAGCAGGAGATGAGTCTCCCTGGCCTATCTCTGTCGTCCGTGCAGAGCAGAGAGGTCTTCCAAAGAATTGCTTAGAGGTTCTGAAGGAGGACTACACCTCAAGTTACTTGTTTCAGTCCCTCTCCCTGCATTCCAGCCACTGCTGTCTTGCCCCCTCTGACGGCTCAACTAATGGAGCAGCTCTGGTCATGAACATACTAATCCTAACCAGATGTTTCTCAAAGTGAATAAAAGCCAAACAGCTTGCAATTTCATACTGGGCCACACACTTGCTGTGCTATTACTGTCACTTCACCCCCATTCCACAGAGTAACCATAATCCTTCCCTGAGCCATCACACATATAAACCAGTATAATAGATAACCTCCTTTCCTGGTTTTTCAATGTTTTCTTTTCCTCTCTAGGCCCAGTCTCTGTGCACCACCTTTCTTTCTTACCTATATCACATCCCAAAGCTCCTCGTGGCTCCCATTAGCTCTGCCTTTCCCTGTACCTCTGTTCCATTCCTCTGTTGCTACTTTTTCAGAAGCACACTGGGATGATGCATTCTGCTCCAAACTGGTGACATCTGTCTAGTCTCCTGTCCCTGGAGAAGATTCCTCGATACCTATTCAGCTTCTTAAGGTAAAAGAAAACCTCTAGACATGAAAACCTCAAGATCCACCAGAAAAGCCTATCTTCCTTCAAATGTCTCACTGTTGTGGGCTTTTCCCAATCATATTATTCTGTAATACTTTTACTTGCACTTTAGTGTGTCACCTGGAGAGGTCTTGAGGTATCCCCATCTGGAATACCAAACTCACAGCCCATATGTAGACCAAACACAGACCACCAGGACTGTTTTTCTGGTCCACGGCCTGCTCCTGGTACATTTTCTCTTGGAAATGACCAAGAAGGAGTTGTCCCAGCAGCTGTCAGGGCAGCTACAGCAGACAGTGCACTTCTGTCTGCCTGCTCTGAAGGCATTTCTCAAACAGAGGGTGGTAGAGATCAGGCAGCAGTAATTGTCCTGGTGATGGCCACCTCCTGGGAGTTACCAAGAATGTCAAGAACATCGTGGATAGCATGCACAACCATATGTTTGAAAGGACGCTGTAAGGCATGAAGCCTCATCTTATGCTAAACCTACAGCCCTCCTGACAGATGTTTGCATAATCTGCTCTTACAGCCTGCTGGGGCTAGGGACTGCTCACTCTCCCCAAGCAGCAGGCACAGCAAATGACCTGTGCTGTACAATACATTGACGAGGACTTGGGATTTACAGCAATAGACTGTATGGTGCTTGGGCAGGAAATCCAGTCAGATAGAAGAGAAAGGGGTCTGGCATCCAGCCCACCCTGACACCAGAATGACATCATGACCCACCAAGCTGGAAAGTTTGGTCTCACTGCTCTGTATTTTTCTAGGCAACAGTTTGTTAAGTGTTTTTACACTCTTTTCTGATTGCAAAGAGCCGTGAGAGTAAAGGGAATTGCTTAAAAATATTCAACCCTGGTTTGTCTGATGAGAGAATACATCATTTTACATTTTCATATCATTCCTTTCACATTTTCTTCCTCCAAAAGGAGAAACAAAAGTAAATAAAGATTCACAGAGAAGGGGCATTCAAATAAAGCAGTGATTTTTTTTTTAAATCAAACCCCAAAACTAAAAAAAAAAAAAAACAAGAAAAAAACCACCACCACAACAAAAACCCTAAAGCATTCCTTTTTGGGTTTTGTTTCCCAAAGTGCACTTAGTTGTCTCTATGTGGCATTCACAATAACTACAGATGCTGCTTTATGCCGTCCACAAACTCATTCATCATCCAAATTCTCTGGGTAGACACACCAAACTGCACACGAGACACTTTTTCAACAGGTGAAAGACATGACAGAGCAGAGACCATGCGCTGGGCCTGGAAAGAGAGGTAGAAAGTGTTCAAGTTGGACTGGATAACATGGGTAGCTTCTCGTTTCACCATGGATCTGTCTTGTAAGTATGAAAATGAACTCTTCAATATTCCAATTTTTATTCTCACATGAGTAAAACATAAAGGAAAACCAACTGTTAATCCATAGAGCTGCTGGAAGGGCAGCTGTGAAGGAGGACAGGGTTTGAAGAATTCAGGGCACCTAAAATAATGAGCATCTTAGAAAAATATAAGCAGCAAGAAAGCAGACAGAACAGCTGTCTGGGCTGCAGCTGAGTCCTGTCTGAGGGAAAACAACAAGTGTTAAGTTCACTTTTCAGTCCTCTCCATCATTGTTCCCTGTGTTAACAAAGCATCCTGGAAGGGAAAGTGGTGACAGAGAAATCTGACCCTATTGTCTAGCTCAGTATCCCCAGGCTGCCCCAGCTGTCACCTGGCCCAGGCACCTCAAACACACATGGGTATCTCAAATTTCTGACCTCATCAGGAACTCAATGCCAGCCAGTGAGACACCAAAAGCCACCTGGAGACCAGGTCCTTTCTGGTGCTGCCCAAGGTGCCCTCTGTTTCTCAAGACATGGTAGGTGGATCAGTGCCTTCAGACCCTGTGCCATTTCAGACCACCAGCTGGAGCCATGGCACATTATCCAGGGGCATCTCAATTGTCACTAAACATCCATGTGGGGCTTACTGGATCAAGCCCAGTGGTTTCCGAGTCCCCTTCAGTAGCATGGGTAGGTAAAGCTGGGTGCCTGTGTAAATCAATGCCAAGCTGGAGATGGAGATATTTCATTTTCACTGTGAGTTAAATTTTATTATTTCATATGTAAAGGGCCCTACACACTTTTGCTGATACACAGACAATCCCTTTAAGGCCAGCTGGTCTCCTCACCCTATGTCAGATAACACCTTCTTGTCACCACACCAAATTTCATCCTCTGTGGATAAAAAATGTATGGCAACAGACTTGTCTGCCACATGCCTGTGGAGATAATTAAATGCTGATGCCAGAAAATATGAAGCTAGAGGTTGGCAAAGTTTCTTTCTGCCTTTTCATCCCTGGCTTTTGAGTTCATGGAGAAGCAAAATGGGAGTTTGGCAATGACAAGAGATTTAAGGGAGTCTGTGAGAACTGTTTTTTCTGTGAGCAGAAAGGGAAGATTTCATTAATCTTTTTATCTGCCAAGGCACTGCACTAACTTATGCATAGCCATGGATTTTGCTCGGTGTGTGATATTATACTGCACGACTGCCGCTGCTTTTTTTTTGTTTTTGTAAAATATGTTTTAGCTTATTGAGTTGCTGTACCAAATCATTCCTTTATTCTTTTTCTCCCTTTTTTTTAATAAACATCTCCTGCTATATATTATGTAAAGGCTCTCCTCATCTCACACACCACAAAACAGTGGTATAAATCCAAATGTGAAGAAAGAGAAGAGAAAAAAAGAACCAAACTAGATATAAAGATCACCATGTCTGTGTCACTATCCACCAGTAGTAAATGTAGGATGAAGTTAAAAAGCACAATAGTTAGAAAATAGCCTGTTTCAGGTGTGCACTTTGGGACAGAGGTGAGTGATGTGCAGAGGGAGATGATCATAGCAGAACCAAGCCTTTCACTGAACACCAGCCCCATGGCTTCTGGCCCCAGACAACATCTTTGTTCATCATCTGCTCTGTCCAGCCTCCTTGGAGAAGGCAGTGAAGCAATGCTGTTGGACACAGCCCAAGAACTGGGGCCTGCAGTCCACACACACACAGGGACGTGTCTACATGGTCTTGCTCTTTATCTTTTGTTTTGCCATTTCCTCTCCCTCCTTGTCCTGATGTTCTTGGTCTCTTGGTGAATTTCATCAGCTCCCTTGCCAATGATATTATTGGCATTTCAATTGTTTTCCTCATGTCCCTTTTTCCATGTGCTTTTGGTGACCTCAGCATCATGCCTGGACTCTCCACACTTCCTCACTGCCACTACTCTTGGCTTCTACAAGAGCTCCCTCCAGCTCCCTTCTTCCTTCACTGGGCAGCTGGGAAGGTGCTGAGCTTCTCCTAATTCCTACTTTTTCTCTTTTCTGAACAGTCACAGCTCTCAGTCAGGGATGCTGCTTTCTCTGCAGATGTCTGCTTATTCTACCTGTCTATGAATAGCCTTTTCTGCTTTACACATGGGAACTGAGAACATGGAAATTATATATTTTAGCTGTTCAGATATCACTAGGGACACAAGTTGGCAAGAGATTTACAGGCACGTCCTCAATGATCTATTCTAAATCAGACTGCAAGACTCCACCTTCCTCATCCCTTATCTTGGCCTGTCCATCACTCTCAGTGCAGGCAGCTGCTGCATTTTTTCCTATCCCTTCAGCTACAATGTCTTCTCTATCCTTCCTTCATCTTTTCGGGTTTCAAGGCTCTGCCCTTAGTTCCATAATCTTTTCTTTCAGAAGATGAAGCAATAGCCCAGAGAGAATCTTACCATGTTCTTCATCATCTCACATCTCTGTTGGTGCACATCCATTTCCCTGGCTTTGACTTGACTAAAGCAATCCTGCCTTTACCCTTCTGTAGGGCTAATGATGCAGAGACCCACATCCCTTGCCTATAATCCTGAAGCATCACTATTGCTCTGATGACTGTTGTTCCTTTACCTCATTCTGCTGTCTGGATGGGTTTTTATCTTGAAAAAGCATTTAGGACAAGGACTATTCTTTTTGTTTTGTCCTTGCACAGCATGTAGCACAGTGGGGCTCCAGTACACAGTGAGAATCTCAAAGTGCTATTGCTAGTCAAAGTGATAAATTAATAAATACACCAAAACTGGCAGTAGGTGTAACTAGTCTGGTCTAGTTTGTCTCTTCTGCTCTCACAGAGATGCTCAAAACTGACTGACAGTGCTGTTGCCAGTGAGAAGACCTACAAGCCATAGCAACTAGCAATAGGGACATCAAAATACTTGATATTAGTGCACACAGACACCAGGTCTGGTATCTCTGCTTACCTGCATAATAAATTTACATAGATCAAAACAAAACCCCATGAGGTACCTCTCCAGTAGTTGTATTCAACAGGCTACAGGCAGCTGGGCTCATATAATCTCAAATGTCTTCCTAAGGTTGTAGTCAGTGACAAAGCCTTCCCTGACTTTGGCCACACTTTGTCATGATAAATCTCCTCTCCCATCAACAGTCTTCCTGCTTATTTGCTAGAAATGATGGAAAATCAAATAAATTGTTTTACAAAATAGAGCAAGGCCATGCTCATTCAACTGAGTTTGAAGAGGAGCTCCTCTCTGTTTTCCTCAAATACTTTATATTTTCCTGGATTTTACCTCAAATACTTTTCTTAACAAACTCCCTTTTCCCATTATATTATACATTTGTAAGATTTTCATTGAGATACCAGATGATGCAGGGAAAAGAAAAAAAGTTGCAGCCTAAACATCTTCCAGAAGCAGGAAATGTGTTGCAGGACTTTCCAGAGCCAAACACCTCTATGCCCTATCTTTTCTTTTTCCTTCTCCTGTACAGTGGCTCGAGGGGAAGGCAGAAGTACTTCATGCTCATCTAGCAACCTTCAGCACAAGTTTAGAGGTGTTCTGTGACAAGAGTCAGAGGTGTTTAGAGTTAGGAGCAAGAGAGTAACTGGAATCAAATGTTAGTGGTGCTGTCCCATGACACTGTCAAGGATGCAAAATGTGGTGAAGTATGGTAGGAAAAAATGTATGGGGAAAAGGAGGAAGAGGAAAGATGTCTTCTGACATCAGTAAATATTTGAAGTAAATATAAGATTTTGCAATCTATCCACATATGAAACCACTGCCGGATGTGGCTTGTTTGGTTTTAATCTGCCAAATACAACAAATGCTATCACGGTGGAATTTGGCCACACTTCCAGTATTCCAGTAAAGAAATGATGGTCTAACTGTGGGCACAGAAAAAATTAACAGCACAGCAATCCTAAGAGTTCATAGGAAGAAATATGAGTAACATGAGGACATGACGAGCAAAGGGAGAAAAATGAAACCAAGAAAAAGGAATATTTATAGAAAGGAAATGTCATCATCAAAAAAGGAAATGTCATCAACATAGTATGAATATTTCATACTATTTTTCATATTTCTAATTTCATAGGAATGAAAATTACAGAAAAATAATGGGCCAATAAATAGAGCTCTTGGGGGGGAAAAGAAGAGAAAGAGAAAAAGAAACTAAATGCTCTCCTCGCATCTCAATTAGTTAAGAAAACATATAAGTAAGAAGCCTGTGGGGGACGTGTGTGGGTACTGAATCTGAACCAGAGATTACTGAGATTAACGAGAGAATGCAAAAGAGCCTCACATGTAGGATGTAGATACAAAATGCCAGGCATTAACACAGTTAATATTGGAGATTAGGGATCAAACAGTTGGACCATAAACTGTACATTCTGAGAGAATTATTTATTAATCAGGAGTCAGGAGAGTTTTTTGAAAGGTAAATCATGTCAGACAGATGTGGATTTTCTTCACAAAATAACTTCCTTTTGGAAAGATGAGGTAAAAAATTGAACCATATTTTCAATAAACTTCAGATCACATAGATGGAAGAATCAGGGGTGATCTTGAAAAGTCTGACCTGAAAGAGAACCTTGGCTCATGGAGAGGTCACAGTTCTGTGCTACCAGTCCTGATTTTCTCCTGGGTCATGCAGAATGAATGAGGAAGGTCCAGAAGTTTAAGATGGTTCAATCAAAAAATACAAGTGTGTTAAAATTTTTGGTGGACCACAGAACTAAATTTCAGGGCAAGTTCCAGACATTTCTCAGAAAAAAATTATTTGTAAGTAAGTAGATGCTGGGGTGAAACACAATTATCTTTGCAAGAATTCATAAGGCTGAAATCCACCTTCTGTCAGAAAACAACTTCTTTTGAAGCCATGTCTTACTTTTGCTGCCATGAATTGGAAGTATTTCTAATGAAATAATTTAAAAAACCCTGTTGATATAAAACATACACATATGCATATATGGGGCCTGGTTTTGTATGATTATATAATTAGGGAACTTAGTATCCCCTCAAGGATATAAAAAGGAAAACTAACCTTAATTATGACATTTTTAATTTCTTTTTGCAAACGGAATAATTATCTTCTGGTTAGTTTTCTTTTAAGAAAAAGTAATGACAGGAGCTAATGAGTTGCAGACAAGGAAAAAGATACAAAATGGGGCTTGGAAAAAAGCAAGGAAGGATAAGACAAACTGCAACCCTCTCAGTGATGTTGTATGTTTAAGCAAGAATTTCTAATTGAGGTCATTTCACTCACCAGAATTAGAACAGCAGCCAAGGGGAAGGTGGAATATGTATCTAAATAATTTAAGGAGGATTATTTTACAGAGAGAGCAATCAGGAGGTGACACAGATACACAGCAGAAATGGAGAGGTCAGACAATGCCAATGTGAGCAAAATCCCATCATCCACGTAGAGCTTTGACTGATGCATGTTTGAGGTTAGCTGAGAACCCAGAGTACTGCGGGGAGCAAAGAATTTGTCAACCATCACATTTTTCTTGCAGGCTGGCTGTGCAGGGCTGTTTGTATTACATTGATTTCTGGGAGTGCTTTCACCCTTTGGCACACATTTTCCACATTTACAGGCCATAAAAACCAGATACAGTCATAAGCCATGTAAATGATATTATATAAAATTGTATTGTTTACAAAGGAGAAAAAGAGAATTCAAATTCACATTTTTCAACCAGTTTTGTGCTAGAGAAATGCCAGTTCTGCCATCATCCTCCCATCATCGGGAAGAAAATGTGGCAGAAACATTTCAAATGGCAGAAAATTGTAATTACGGAGACCTCACCTTCCATATCTAGTCCAAACACTCTGCCCAGGAGGACTAGTGAGGCTGTATTTCTTCTTACTTGTGTGAAGTCACTGTCAAGCAATTATTGTGGAATCTTATAAGGCTTACCTGAAAAAATAAAAATCTAATCAATTTGGATTAAGTCCTCTCATAGCTGGCAAAAGACAGTCTCAGTTCGTGATTTACACAGTCATGAAGTGATATGAAAAGCTAATATCCATAAAAATTCAGGAAAAGGATTCATGAAATTTCATACTGAAGTTTGTTGCTTGTTTACTTTTCAGCTTTCATTAAGAACCCTCCAACCACACTCAACATGTCATGTATCCTGTTACCCACATTTCATAGCTCTTAGATTTAGGCTAGGGAAGAGTTCTTATGGACTGCCTGCCAACCCAGAAAGAGTTTGGAACCATGAACTAGTGGGGAGTGTCTTTCCCTTGGTTTCCCTGCTGTGGTCTCTGCACAGTGCTGCCTCCTGTTAGCTCCATATGCATAAACACACAACACACACAGGTGCAAACACTGAAAGGAAGGGTCCCCTCTCTCAAAGAATGGCCCATTGAGCCCAACAGACTTTGAATTTAGACCTCAGCTTTCTTGGCTTTCACCCAGTGCCTGCTTCCAAAGAGCTGGAAGCCCACATCAATATTGTCTGTAACTTCTTATCTTGGCAATTGCACACACAACAAACAAGCACTTTGTGTATTTCTGCAGAAAGAAACAACCCTGCACCACTGAAGAACATTTCTTCTGCCTTTCATTCTTTGACTTAAATGAATTCTGGCTTTGTCTCTTATTGCTGTTATAGAAATAACTGAGACTGAAGTGTTTTCTAGTAGTCCAAGCAGGAAAATCAAGCTAAATTCAAACTTGCAATCCTAATCCTAACATAGCACGTTTGGTCAACTCTTAATCCAGCTCCTTTTGAAGTCAAAGAGTCTTTGTAGATAGTCAGGAATTAAGCTGGGCAATAAACATCACTTCTTATTATTGGTTTGCAAGCCAGCTGCATTTAATACTGTTATCTGAAATAAATTATTAAAATCATCAATGACAGCATTTCAGTTGAGCCTAAAAATAAGGGAGTAAGAAGTGGAGAGGAAGAAAATTCATTTAAACATACTAGATTGGGCAGCTGGTATTGCAGGAGTCAGAGCATGTCTGCAGGCACAGAAAACATGGTGACATGTAAAAGCTGGACTACAGGATACTAAAAAAAGGATGAGTGTAACCAAGCTGGGCATGCAGCTGAGCATTCCATGCAACAGTATAGGTATGGAGGGGACACGAGCCAATACCAAGGATGTGAAGAAATCATTTGTATCAATCTGGTGAAACCATCACAATAATACCCTGCCCATTTCAGAGACTTACTTGTAAATGTGCTTGTTAGGTGTGCAGAAGGGATCGGTGGGCTAGACTGGTTATCTGAGGGGTCCATAGGCTACTTCTAGGAGGTCTGTAAAAGAGCACAAAGAGAGCAGTAGGCATATGAAAATTTTTAGAAGTACATTTACTTAAAAAGGTGAAAATTACTTTTCTGCTTTCCTATATAAAAGAGCTTTATATGCTTTTACGGTGACAAAGAATCTGCTAGAAACCTCAGGAAGCTGTTCGATACCTAGGAGCTCCCAAGGTTAAAAAGAGTAGATCTCAACTCAAAATGAAGCTTTGTAGCTTCAGCTCCAAACTGTTGAGTCTTGTTAAGCCTGTAGAGTGAGAAGCCCTCCAGGATCAGATTTCTGTTCTTGGCCAAGTACTTCCTGGGGTTGCTGTCACCCAGGGCAGCATTCCCCTTTCTGTAAGTACACTCTACTCATCTTCTCCCTTCAAGAGTCACTTCACTTCTTGCTGTACTGAAACACACAGTATTTTCAGGCTTCTGTTTTAAGGAGTAAATAACCTTAATTGTTGTGTCTTCATTATCTTCACACCCCAACCTTCAACAAAATCTGTTGATTTGGTTTTAGATCATTCATACAGCCAAAGGTTAACTAGGACAGGTGAAGAAAGCCAACAGTTTCCTACTGAAGATGGGTCTATACTTAACAGCAGCTCTTGGACCCAGTATGTTACCATACTTTTAATTCCATACAATTTAGCAATTCTCAATAAAAAAAACAATACTGTAACAAATATCTTAGGGAATTATGAATACTTTACCCCTAAGACCACTGCTACCAAACAAATAGATGTGGTACTATGCTGGTATTGAATAATTTGTTTCCTTTAAGCCTGAACTGATTACTGTTAAATGTAGTTCTTTTTTTGCCTTGTTGTTAATGAAATCGCACAATTTAGCGCAGGCTCACTCTCTGTGTCAGGCTGATATGCCTATAATTACCAATATCTGTATCTTCTTTCTCTCCAGGCAAGTCTTTCTAGCATCCTCATGATTTACCAACTTTAATAGCCCACACATCTTCTCATCCAGCTCTTTAAAGCTCTTGCTGCAACCAGACTTACTGGTTAAAAACAGCCAGCTTATTAGCTCTTGCTCCACATATTGCCAAGTTACTGTTGGAAGGGAACAGATTTCATCTTCGCCCTCTGTGAATTCTTCATGCAGACTTTTCAAAAACCCGCTTGGAACAACAAGATATACTGAAACTATTTGACATTTCAACATTAAAAACATGTTTTTACAGACGAGTATCATTGTTAGGGTTTTTTTGTATTACAAGACATACTAAAACCTTTTTTTTTTACCATCATTTACCCTCTTGCCTTAGGTTTTTTCCTTGTGTTCTGTCACTTCATTAGTACTCTTTCTGGTTTTCCACCCTTCTAATTTATATTCTCTACTATCTCTTTTTCCTCTGTGTGTGTGTGTGCATTCATACTCAGCTACATTTGCCTATTTCAAGACAGGCTGGTTCTTTTTACCAGTGCAACTTTTTTTCTCTTACTTAAGCAGCTGTGTGGCTTTGGGGCATGCAATAAGCAACTGTATAAAATTCCCAATTACACTTCGCATTTTGAGACCATTAGAACAGCAGGAAAGAGTGCGATCAAAGGCCTTTCAAAGTGATCCTCCAGCAGTGGCCAGCTTGCCTGGAGTACAAACTACCAAGCAGCTCAAACACAAACAGTGCCTCCCTGTACCTCTCTTTCAACCTCTCCAGGCCTTACATGTCCCCCAGAGAAGTCTGCACTAGTGTTGGGGACCTTTACTGGATCTTTCATCCCTTCCTTTGCCCAGTTGCTTTTGGAATACACATAGACTTTTAGCAGCCACACAGCCCACATGACAGGAAACTTTCAAGTTTACTAGAGGATGGATAAAGAAGAGCCACTTTTTGTTCACTCTGTTTTTTTATTCAATGCCTCCCTATCATTGCACTCAGTCATTGCCATTCACCTTTTCTGCATCATTTTCAGCTGCCTTCTATCACCTTTCCTCCTCAGTCAACTCTTTTCCAAGCTGAAAAAGTGTAGTCTGTCTAATCACTCCTTGAATGACAGTATTTTCACTGTATCTGAGGTCACTCCTCTTGTCCTGCTCTGAACTTTTCTATCTATTGTTTACCCGTTTTGAGCTGCAGGGAAACAAAACTACTGTGATGTCATGCATTTTAAATTCTTTCTCCAGTATGATTTGGCTTTTAATGGTTTTCAACATCATGAAGCTGGGTTTTTTAATTACAAAGTCATTACTGACATGGATTTTCGCTTCTTTGCATGCAATAAAGACTCTCAAGCCACCATTTCTGCACTCCAGAATGAGGGAATTTTCAGCTCTGTGGCAAATGCACCCTTCTTTCTGAGTTAATGCTTAATTCACAGCTATTTGAGGCTGGATGTAGTCCCCAGGCAGGGAATTGCCAGCTATGGGTTTTGACAATTCTGAGGAAATTCTGTGCCTGTCTCATAAAAGCTAAAACCCGAAAAGGTTCAGGTGGAAGCTGGAAGAATAATCCAAGATGGGACAACCTGGCTGTACAGTAAAAGACTAACAAAGCCTAGTGTTTCTAGCTTATGCAAGAGAAGACATAAGGTGACTCGATCCTGACTTGCAAACCATTATGAAAGGAATTTCTGATGGCAGATGGATCTGTAATCTGGTGGTGTAAAGGCGTAATAAGATTCCATGGCTGAAAGCTGAAAGTTTAGAAACAAAAGAAAAATGTTAACAACCAGGTTAATTATCCAAACAGCTTAAAGGGATGTACTAGATTCTGTAACACATGATATTTTCAAATCATAATTAGCTGTCTTTTTAAAAAATGTGCTGTTGCCCAAGCAAAAATTATGATCTCCATGCAGATATAATCAGAAGAGTTTTCAGCCTGTATTAAGCTACAGGTCAACCAAGCTGATCTTAATTACCTCCCTGGCCTTAAGATCTATGAATCTAGAAAAGTGGGGATAATGGCACATATTTAACTGTCTTCTGTTTTGAATGAGAAAAAGTGGGAGAATTGTTCACAGTAAATAATTGATTCTATACATTTAGGCTATTTTTTGCTCATAACATGTCTGGGGACAGACCATTAACTCCTAAATCTATTTTTCAAATGTGATGGACAGCTATCTTGCCCAATATTTGACTTAGAGCTTGTGAACTGTGCTGCCTAATTGGTTAGCTAATGGGTAATGTGCCAGTTCACCTCTGTGATTGATTAGCATGAAGGCAAAGCAGACAAGCATATTTAAACATTTCAAATTCAGTTCTAGTGACCATGTATAGGAAAGTGATTTTTAAACCTTTTCCCTTTAATCAAATCTACCATGTCATGGGAATTGAGGAGTAGGCAGAAAAACTGTGTGAGCATCAATTAAGCAGATTCATTTATTTTAAATGCTAAGGTCTAATCAATCCATAGTCACAGAATTATGTTGCTCATCAGTCATCCAGGTCTAGGTCTAAGGATGCATTTTGTTTTGAAAATGAACAAATTCCCTACCCTTTGTTTGTAGGTATAACAGTGAGCTAGGGTCTAATGTAATTGAAATAGCAAAAACTGAAGATACCAGATACTAAAAAAAAGAAAATACTTCATTCCCTCAATGCTGGTTGATATTCATGGAAGCAAGTATAACATAGTGGGAGAGGAAACAAGAGCAAGGGAAAGGCATTTGGGTTTCAGTTAAATGCTATAGAAACAAGACTGGAGTAATAAGATATGGTAAAAAAACTCTTTCAGAGCAGATCCTCTTTTGCTAATAAAACCCATTAAAATTGTTTTAGGACTATGGAAAGACATTCCTGTTGGTGATGAGGTACAGCTGAGAGTGGTCCCCTGTAGAAAGAGGAAGGCTCCTCCAGGACTTGAGACCAATCAAGTCATGCTTGTGGCACAGGACCACAAAAGGAAGGCACAGTAAACACAAGGAAGTAGCTGTTCTTTAGGAACATGTGATACATAATGCACTTATCAAACAAGGCTTCTCCTACCAAGCTCTGGCAACCTGTGTTTGTTGTCCATCTGCCTCCCCATTCAGCATGCACACAACCCCTCCTCATGCTGCCCACATCTCCTTCTGCAGGGCTTATCCTGCAGCCAGGACCCACTTCATCAAGTCCTAGGCAGTGAGGCCAAGCCAGGGATGGGCATGCTCCCTCACCACCAAACTCCAAGGGGCCTGTTAGCAACCTGCACCATCACAATGAATCCAAAAGATGGTCCCACTCCAAGCACTTGTTGTCTCACATCTGCACCCCAATGCCAGGTGGTGAAGCCATGGATAATACGCAGACACAACCAAACTAGGTGTGGTCAGTCGTGAAAATACACAGAGGTACCCACACTGCCAGAAAGCTTTGGCATCCCACAGTAAAGCCTGTGCCTCTGCAGCATCAGATTTTGCAGCCCACCCTGGACTACAGGCACTCTGGGCATTACAACATGTACTTCGATGCTGTCTTTCAGCAGCAGCGTGGAAATACCCTGCATAGGAGCTGAGCGCCTGCAGATGGTTACAGAAGCACAGTCGAGTGCAATTAACAGCTGCTTGGCCTGCAGTGAGCCTGCAAAATGAGCACAGTTTATATTACACAGAGACTTCAGGGAGCGGTGGGGAAGGCTGTGACAGGCAGGAGGGAGTAACTGCCCGTGTCAGGGGCCACTTCATTTTTCACCTGTTAGATGGCTTTCCTATTACATCTCCAGCCTGGCGTGGAAATTATGCTTGTTCTGTGCCCCCGGTTCAATGCCAAATTGGAGGAAATATATGGCTGCCCTAATTCTATGCACTTTCTGATGGGAGATGTGAACATCAGTTAGCAAATCGCTTGTTTCTGCCAGCCCCTGAGGAGAGCAGCACCCCCTGATGCTTGGTAAAAATGTGGTGGTTTGGACCAAAACTCATCTCTGCTTTGTTGGTATGAAGGGCTGTAAGAGCATCTGTGCTTCTGGAGACATGCTGTGCTACACAAACAAGAAATAGTGCCCTAATTTCCCTTTCCCCCACCCATGCAAACAAACTTCTGAGTCATAAAATCTTTGAGGTAACTGAGAAATACACATGTAGGGCAATGTTCAGCCAGCTGAGCACACCTCCTGCTGTCCTGCCTTCTCCATTCTCCAGTCACAGAGGCACACAGGCCACACATCTCAGCTGCGTCCTGGTGTTCAGGAGATGCAACATCCAGGTGTCTGACCCATCACTGCGGGAGCCTGTTTCTGCCCTTGTCCTTGTAGAAGGAGGTTGCTTTTACACCTCCTGAAAGCTGCTAATGGCAGCAAAATCCCTCCTGTCATCTCCAGTGACAGCATGAGGGTAGACACACACCCAGACAAAAGGTCTGGCCTTCAGTTCTTCCCCAGCAAGGAGAGAGAGCACTTGCTGGCATGTTTGCAGCCCATGTGAGCTTGCAGGCTGGTGAGTAAATGCCCAGGCTACCAGGTCATATGTTACCTTATTGTGGTCTGGACAGCCAGGACTAAAACAACTGTGCCCACAATGAGCTTCCAACCAGCAGAGCTGCTCTTCTGTTTCCTTCTGGGTCTGGTGTTTGAATTAAGTAGAAGCCAGGTTAACTCCAGCTCCAGATGCCGAGCCACTAAGAAACTATTTCATTGCCAAGAATAAGGCAGGGCTTATTCTGTATTTGCCGGTGGTGGAACAGTGCTAGATTTCTCAAAACAGATCCAATCCTAGTCATGACCAGGACAATCTTCTGTAATTCTGCCTCTAAGGAAATAGTCTTGCTTTTCCCCAGTTGTGAGCTGACCTCACAGCAGGCTGCAGATGGGGAGGGAGGACTGGCTGCCTTCATCCTAAGAATTAGGCAGGAGTGGCTATGGCTGGCAGAAATTCAGATTGATGTCTAGTCCGGGTCCATTGCAGCAGCTCCTTCCTAAGAGTTCTCTCCTTGCATTCCTGAAGTTAACACAGAAAGTCTAACGGGCCAGAAATGGGCACTGGGAAAAGGCTCCCTCTTCCTCCTTTCCTCACTCTTTCCCTCTTTCCTTTCCCCCATGCTGATCAGACCTTCAAGGACATCCCTGAGCCTATCCTACACCACAAGGCTAGGGAGAGCTGGCGGTGTGAAAATGCATGGAAGTTCTTGGCTTTGTTTTAGGGATTTTGAAGAGTTGTTGCACATTGGTGGGCCAACAGAGATACTCAGGTACAGCTTACTTGGGATCTGCTTACCTACAAAAACAACCATGGTATTCCCACCAGCTGCTGTGAAAGCAGGGAAATAGGACATAAGAACGCAAGACCTGTTCTTTGATTAGTGTGGTTTGTACATCAAGGTTTTATTAGCTTTTACTGCCTACTGGCTCCTGCCTGCAACTGCTTCACATTCACCTCCTCTCTAATGGTCCCTCTGCTCTCTCTACTTCCCTTCCTGCTGGCTTTGTGTGAACCTCTTTATTGCCAGCTTCAGTGAGATTATAAAACTTGGCATCTGTTGCTGGACATTTCAGGTTTATTAGATCTATTAAAAAAACTCTAACTCCATAATGTGCACAGAGCTGGGGTATGATGGGGAGGCAGAAGGGGTGGCCTCAGGGTCCCTATGCATGCACCATTTACACTGGGTCAGTACTGGGGAGGCGATTGTCATGGGGTGAGCAGGAGGAGAGGCAGGGAGGTTATTAACAGGCTGGCCGTACACATGCATCTATCCATCTACCTGTCCATGTGTACTTGCCAAGTCCATGGGTACATGTTCCAGGTATGCATATTCACCTCAGAAACCATTATGTCTCACACAACATCTGTGCCTCCTTTTAGGTGCTGTTATTCAATGTATTACTCTTATCTTTATTATTGTCCCAAAGCCTTTGAAAGGTCAGGACTAGGTTGTGTCTATGGCATTTTCTTTTCCCTTTCTTCTAACCACAAGCAGCTCTTAGTCCACTGTTTGTGAGCTCTGGATACCCCAGGAGGTTTCTTGCCTTCTCCTGCTAGTCTCACATTCAGCTTCTTTCCTATCTGCCTGCATTTAGACTTTTGCCTTCTGCTGAGCTGTGGAGAGCTCTAAGCTTGGCTCCACAGGGGTCTGCCTCACCTGACCAGATGTGCCAGACCTCACCATCAAAATGAGTTAAATGCTAAAACAAATACCTGAACCTCTGCCTGTTGGAGATCTTGGTTCTTTATTTCCACAGCCCGATACAAAAAGGTGTGCAGTGCATAGAGCAGGCTTCTAATGTGGGAAATAAACACTTTTTTCTTCTCCCTTTTCCCTCCAGCAATTAAAACCTGGAAGAACTGGCATGTTTCACTCCAGAGTTCCCAGAAATTTGCTTCTGAACCAAAAAGCTGCACAACTTTTCACTCTAGGAAAACCATGTGCTCCAAAATGTCCTGAGAATGTGGAAATGAGAGATAATCATGGCAAGTGCTTTAAACTTCACACAGCGTGGTCAATGATGGCAATTTGCATAATAACCCTGGGAAATAAACTATTATGCTTCATGACAGCAACAATAATTAAATGCCAGAGCTGGTCATTACAAGAGTTAACCACTGATTAATTAGTCTGTTTATATTAAACAACAGGTTGGCTTCACTAACGAATAAATTGACCATGTACAGCGGTTACTAAAAAGATCACTTGTTAGAAAATTGATTAAGTAATTTTTAAATTATTTTAATTAAGTTTCAGTAATTAAACTCACTCCAATTTATTTTCCCCTTTTTATGAAATGGGGAAGAAATAAACAGGTACTGAGTATGCAGAGGTGATATGAGGCAACAGAAGTATAATTGGACATCGATAGGAAAACAGACACCTGTTGCAATCCTCTTATCTTCCTAAAGGTTTGTAGGAATCTAAAGAACATTAGATTTTCATTATATTTTATTTTATTTACTTTGCCCTGTGGTGACTTGGTACCTAGTTCACTCCACTAGGTGAATTCATAATAGGGACAGAGATGCTGAAATCAGTAAATCTTTGTGTGCTTGCTCCATTTATTATGCGACATACGAGCCAGCCAAGTGGTGCTATGGGGAGCAGTTTACAGCTTGATGACAAAGTCTCTCTTACAGCTTCGTGGTGCCAGGTCCTCCCTGGAAACTTGCAGTTTGTCTCTTTCTGCCTGTCCCCTAAGGAGGGCCCACCCTGTGCCCACCCTGAGCCTTGTGAGAGGCAAGGGCAGGGCATAGCCATGCCTGGGGTGAGGGGCAAAAGCGGACCAGCACCAATGGTGACAGCAACAGGTCTGCCTTCCCTGAATCAGGCTTTTGTTCCTGGAAATTCAGTTGCAGGGGGATTGCTGTAAAGGGCCTCCTTGCTGGAATGCTGCTCTCCACATTATCAGTCATTATGGTACAGCTCTTAAAGAAGACTCTTGGGCATCCATTGCACAGGGCTTTTGCATTATCTCCCCTACCCGTAAGGTCACTTTGCTAATGATTTCATTGATCCATACCTTTGTGCGGTTCAATATGCTATTTTCTGCCATGCTATTTCTACGGTGTGGAGCTTAGCTTTGGTACAGTCATTCAGGCATGACACTAAGTTTTCCTGAAATACAGTCATTTGACAGCTTACTGACTAGGGTTCAATCTATAACCTATTTGCAGGCTTCAGGTCCAGAAAGACAGTAGAGTAGCAAGGCCAGAAAATCAGAAAAGGAGGAATAATCACATTCTGTTGTCATTTAAAGAGTTAACTACCTGTACCACACCTAAAATACAAACATATGTACATACCTCACTTGCCCAGTATACAAACAAAACCACTTGACCCATAAATTCACATCAAAAGTGTCCTCCCTTACAGAACATTCAATTACTTTCAATTTATAGCCATAATCTACCTGTGTGGCTCTGCTAATGTTAGTTCTTAGAGCTTTTTTTCCTACCTCTTAAGAAAATGAGATTGGTTTTTAATTGAGAAATAGTCTCACTTGGGAATGGCAAACCCAGATTTACATCCCCTGGAGATTTTAAAGAATGCAATACAATCACCAGCAGTGTGAGCAGTGTAAATGTGAAGAAACCTCAGCATTAATCCCAGCTTTTTTGAGCACATTGGGGTACCTACACTTGCACTTCCCAGCTGAGGCACCCTTGAGCAGAACAAATACATTAGAAAATATATGTATGGGTCAAGAGGGAGAAAGAATGGGCGCTCCAAGAGAAGAGGTGAAGGGTGCCTATGCCCAGGGCAAGGTGCTCACTCTCCTGTAAGGGGAAAATCCTCACTTGCCCTTTTCAGCCACCTGTAAATTGCCAGTGAGTGACTCATGTTCTTATCTTCATCCCAGTGATTACTTTCAGTGAAAGGCCCCTCATTTTGGTGATCCCATGTTTGAGAAGATGCCTTTTTTCTGTTGCACTCAGATCTTGCCTCCTGGCCTGGACTGCAACAGCCAGTGAGCTAGACTGTGATGGACTGGGGTTGAATTTGGTGCAATGTCTCATCAGTAACCTTCCTGAAGTTGTTTTCATCTTATATTAGTTGCCACCTCCTTGTGGGACTTTCAGCACAACTGCCCCATCGTGCCCAGTGTCCTCATGCCCAGGGTATCCTTGTGTCCAACACATCCTCCACGAGCAGTCATCTGACCACCAAGCCCCTGGCAGTCTAAGCAAGAACATTTACTGGTGATGTTCTGTTCCTCATCCCATCAGCAGAAGAGAAGAAATAGGAAGGGTGAGAGAAGGGCTGTCTGGTGCCGCTTTAGTCCGTGATGGCATCAACAGACTTGAAGAGCTGCTGTCATGGCCAGCCAAGCCCCTCGTAGGACATCAAGACCCAGTGTCCCTGCTTACCCACAGACACTTTTGCTCTCCCTCAGCCTCCTAGTTGTCCTTCTGCACACAACACATGACTAATGTGTGCCCCATTTCTCCTTCATTACCAGGCTGCCTTGCAAATGCTCGTTCTCACCGTTCCCATTTTCCTAACCCTTTTTCTAACACTCCTGCCTCCAGGCAGCCCTGTAGACTTCACCCAGAAGCTGTCTAGACAAATTCAGAAAAACTTGGAAAGCACTTGGATGGTACCACAGGAGGTTAGGCAGGAAAGTTAATCAGGAAATTGCTGTCCATTTCCTCCACAGCACAGTTTGAATCACAGATTGTAAATAAAGCATGAGACGCACTCTGAATAATGAAGAGAAATTATGAAAAGTATGAAATGGCTGATCATTAGATCACAATTTATTTTGGATGGTGAATGTAGGAGAGGTTCCCAGGGAAAAATTAGTATGCAAGTACGTAGGTACAAGATGAAAGATGGTATCGTAATACATATGAAAATGGGAATCGAATGAATATTGTCCAGACAATCCTAAGTCTAACCATTCTTATATTTCAAGAGCTTAATTTTGCTGTTTTAAAATCCTCTTACATTCAGAGGATCAAGGCCTTATTTTGTTAATCGCTTGTATGGAAATGCTCCCAGTGCAGAAAAGGAATTCAGTGACCAATAAAATAGCATGTCATGTTTTTGTCATTTCATTGAGGTTTGATTTGTCTGTATATTGAATTGTGGGGTTTCAGTAATTTCTTTACTTAAGATAAAAAGAGCTTTGCTGAGAAAGAAAAAAAGCATGCCAGAAAAAAACCTAGTCACATAAAGACTGTTCTTTACTTTTGGTATATTCAGCATTTTTCCTGAGTAAGGTTCACAGAACACTCACATGAATAAAGTAATTTTTTTGTTTAATTGGATTGAGCCTGGAGAGAGAGGAAACCAAATAAATCTTTAAGTGGGGGCAGGGAGGGAGGGGGAAAATTCTTCAAGGCAAAGTGAGAAATATGTAACACTCTCACACAAATTTCCTACAGCAGAGTATTATTTAATGTTGGGTTATTCTTCTGGACTCACAGATTAAAAGGCCGAAACTTCCCAATCTCATTCATAACACAATTCATAGGATTTAATCCAGCTGGTCTTGCTTTAGGACCATTCCTGAAAGTTCTGGGATTATCATAGGCACACGTTGCTCCACTTGCCCTGAGTAGTGGAATGAGAAAGATGCTGAGGCAGACAACAAGGTTTCTGTGCTGTCCCACCAGCTTTGGTCCATCTTCCATCACCACCAGAGGTTTCTTATTTGAGCTGTTCATCAGCAGTGAGCCCAGTATAGACCGAGTCCATTTTGGGTTCAGAAGATCTGGGAGCTGATAGAAGATTCAGAGTGCCCCATTATGGGTACCTGCTGACTTCAGCACTGTGCTCAGTGCTAGAACACAGTTGGATAGATTTCAATCCCTTGTCACTTCCTTAGAATTAGAGGTCCCATCTCTGCTGACAGCAGCCTAACTGCCAGTGTCTTTACACGGCCTCAGGATAGCTTTGACAAAGGCGTCTCAGATATAGTTTGGGATGAAACAGCAGTGGCTCAGGCTGTAGTTAATACTTTGGTTTTGGGCACATTTTTACACAGCATCCTGGGCTCTAAGATGCCATGATTTTATTGCTGGTGGTGTACAAATTAACTGTATTAAGACTAGCTCTACTGCATTTGTGATGGTTGCAATCACAACTCAGTAGCTTGCGTAGCTTTGCAGTGATCCCTTTTGCGCCTTTAGGTTAGCAATGAAAAGGAATAGCTGTCTGCTCTGAATAGCCTTTCTCCATGATGTTCCACAACTCAACCTCATCCAGATATAGTGAGGAGAGTTGGAGAATGGCAGCCCAGTGTGTAGATGTTAAGGACCTCCCCACTCTCATATTTCTGTGTGGCAATTCAATTCAGGGCTATTGACTTCTGCAGGGATTTAACTTCAGTGTCAACATAAGAGTTGGATGAAAGAAACATTCATGTTGGTGAGCTCCTTTGTCGGGCTGGGAAAGGAGACAAGACTGATGACAGCAAGTGTTGGCAAACCCTGTCAGTCAGCAGGCAGCTTTTGGCTCCGAACAAAGCTGGGAGCTGAGTGTGACAGTGACTCTTGCTTGAGTGTTCTGCATCTTTTAGTTACTACCCATGAACAAGGTGGTAGGTCTTGCAGACTGGTGTCCACATTACAACGATCAGAAAGTGCCAGTGTGCATGTCATGTTGGTAATCCTGGGAGAGAAATCAGAAACTCAGCTGGAATGAAAACCGCTCACCTTCACAAGGATGGATCTTCCAGAGTAGGATGGAAACACACCAACAGCATGCTGTGATTTGACACAGCAAGCACAGCTACTGCCCAGGCTGGGTGTGAACTGTGGCTGAACAGGGAGTCAGGATGCAGACTTGTTAATCCAGCACAAATCAAAAGCACTATAAAAATAGGAGGTATCTTATTTACAAATGAGATGTTATTTTTAGCATAGGAAGAAAGGAAGTGTGGAAGGCTGCAACACTGTTGTTCACACTTGTTCATTTACCCAGGCTTCCCCCAGAGAGACCAGCAGCCAGCACAGGCTTGTAAAGGAGGCTTGCGGTAGGAGAGCCAGTTTACACAATTTGCTTATGGAAAGAAGAACTTTTGTGGCACTCAGTGCAGCAGAAAACATGTTGTTCTTCAGTATGGGGTGAGCTATCTCAGGCAAATGCTACCTATTGAATAAGGAGATGAAGAGGACCAGATGGAAAGATGAATTTCCTTTCCTAGGATCCAAGAGAGTGGGCTGATGCTGTTGCAAGCAGAGATGAAGGCTGAGTTGGAGAGTGAGTTTCTGGCTGCAGATCTAAAATTTGTTGGGTGGAGGGGGAGAGAAGGGCTGGCCCAAATGTTCACAGAGAAACTGTAGGATGAAGAATACCAAAGGTACTTTTAAGTGTAACTCTGACCTTACGCAGAGTAACACCTGCTTTCCATCTGTGTCTTTCTTAAGTCAAGACATTTGTGCCTTAAAAAACATAGATGGGAACATCCTACCCCACATTACAATGAGAAGATGGTATCACTTATTGACCATGACAGTCCGGCTGTCAGAACACCTCCCTGTCTGCACTCAGGTCCATCCTCCCTGACGAAATCCGTCCCTCAGGTGGGGACAGTCACAGCTTGTAGCTACAGCAGTCTTTTCTTTGCCTGGGATGCCCTGCTTCCCTCTGTCCCTCTCTCCTCCTATACACGGAGATCTTCCAACTCTGTCCAAAACCATTGTCCTTCCCCACCACTGACTGCTCCTTGCCTCTGTACCTTCCTGACATGAGTGCACCCTTGAAATCTTTCCTCACTAACTCCTGTGTCCCCACAGGGTCTTTCCTATCATTCCTCCCTTGATAAGAAGCCTTTCACTTCAAACTCTCCACGATGGGTAGTGTGGAAATGATACCAACTGGTCAGCACTGACACAGGTTGGTCTGCTCCCCTCCCCCTGTCCCAAGATAGCCACATTTCAGAGGCAGCTGTACAGCTTTTTATAGATGGGGCTTAATGTCACTTGACGGACCACAGCGCTATTTTTGTGCCAAGTTAGCACAGGCTTAGTATTCTGTGTTTGCGAGTGCTTCACCCAAGTCTAGCTGCTGAAATATAAATACCACTCAACCGAAGTTATTTAGAACTTCAGTCAGATCGACCCGATCTGAGCCAATTATTTTCCCCGACAGAATTAATTAGACTGCATATAAAGTGAGTGAGATGTGAAAGACAGGTCTGCAGAATTACTTATTCCATTAACAATTGGTTTGGAAAGAAAGAGACTCTGTCCTTGACTTGGCTTTGCCATGTCCTCGTCAAGAAGAAGGGAATCAGGGCTTTCACATGGGAAGCTGCTCTGCTAGCGAACACAGTTCACTCGGTGTTTTTCTGCATCAACAAGATCCCTGCTCTCTTATATTCATAATGATACGGGCTGGCTGCATAAATGCTATTGCAGAATCCAAACTCCCTCCCTGCCCAGAACAACTGTTGCTCAGACCTCCTCTGTGTAGCTAACTTATTGCCAAAGAGAGTGAAATGTAAATAGTTTGCAGCAGGTACGTGAGAAGGCGTTTCTTCACTGAGTATTACTTGGAAAAGAGCCAATCAGTGCCGGTACACAGAGCTAGGGGTAGCAGCTTTTCAAGCATGAGAGAAAAGTAGGACTGACTTCAAAAGCAATGATTATTTTATGGGAAGGACTCCAGCAAGGAGGAGAGGGACTGAAAAACTCATTTTTTTCAAGCTTAGAACTAACACTCACATTTCCTTGGGGCTCTTTTCTCCTCCAGAGCTCAAAAAACAGTGAGACCAGTTCTGCAGCTCCAGTCCCATGTGAATACTGGATTCTGGGGTGACATATATCCCAGTATCTTAGTACAGGTAAGGACTACTTTTCTTCAAACACAGATCATGAGAAAAAGGTGCAATTGAAACATAGTGCTAGGGCTAGCTTCCCACACTTTGCACAGGGAGTAGAGTTCACACTATCCCACTGAGCCTCTCTGTGCCTCTGCCATGGCTTCTCCAGTCAGCAGCTTTCACGCAGTAACAGAGGTCTGGTTGCACCCAGGTCAGTAGAAACTGGGGAGCCATCCCCAGCCCCAAGAACTAACAGTTTACATTTCACAGCCAGTAGACTCTGGCCCTCTGCTTTCACCATCCTCTCTGACAAAACCCACCAGGGCTCTGCCTGTGTAAATCACCATCCCTGGTGTTACCACTGGACAGGGAGACTGTCCTCAGTGGCAGACAAGTTGCTTGCATCCTCTTCCTTTCCAAGATCAGCTTCTTTTCAATCTCAGAGCCTAGGTGCCCAGCCTTGTTGGAAGGAAGCATGGTAAGCTGGGGAAAGCACCACCTTGTCCTTGCAAACAGCTTCACCTCAGATGCAGTTTCATCCCATTGTGATTCTTCCTCCACTCTTCAGATCTAACTCCTCATGGGCAGGTTAATATGAGCAAAGAGATTACCTACAGAGCATCTGATAGTTGTAAAACATATTACACATAACCCTACAACACCAGACTGCAAGGCAGACCATTCCACAGCACAGGATTGCCTCTGCCACCTCTGCAGTGGTACAGCAGAAAGGAAACGTACTAGTTCCTATTTTGTGAGGGTATTTTAAGCATCGTTATCCTGGTCCCTGAAACACAGTAATGCTTTCCAGTTACCTGGGCTTTGAAGAGTAGGAAGGGACTATAGTGTCCGAAAAATCTCTCCCTCATTTCATAGCCTGGCTTGAGAAGTAGATCAAAGGGATCTTGCGAGGCATTTGACTCCATCTCCTACACCCTCTCACCTGCTCTGAAAAGCTCACAGTGAAGGCAATTCTGCAATAACCTTCCTCCCTCTCATTCCCAGGGTTTACAACTCTCTTACAGGCTGTAGGATATTACAGGAGATTACACATATGTTGTTACATCTTAAGCCAATTTTTTCTCATCCTACTTGTAGGAGACAAGGAGGAAAGTAAAAATCAGTTCTCTATGTATTGAAAGCTTTGTTATTCCCCTCAGTCATCTACTTTCTAGACAAAACCAAACCCACTTACCTTGGTGCCTTCTGAAACTTTTCCTTTTTTTTTTCTGCTTTGCCCAGATTGTCTCTGGCATGATATCCAAATCTGGACACATTGCACCAGGTGGGATCTCAGTAGCACTGGGTGAAGTGTCAAAAGTAGCTCTCATACTGTCTGCTTGATAACACCTCCTACCTAAACATTCACCTTTCTCAAAACACCAACATATTATTGGCTTGCTCAGTTTGCAGTATGCCAAAACCCCAGCTCCAGTTCTTCCATACCGCTCTCTCAGCACTTATTGTGCAATCTGTTTTTCATGCATTTGATTTCAACGAGTAATACTTCCAACTTATCTCAAAATAATTCCATCTCACTGGGTCCAGATATTTCTCCAGCTCACTTTTTTCTTATTATGTCCTCCAATCTCATTATAGTTCCTTCCCAGCTGGGTGTCTGCTGCAAATGAAGTCTATTCCATCATCCACCCTGATAATGAAGACAGTGAACAGAAACAGTCCTAAAGAAAATTTCCCCTGCAGAATCCAGCTTGAAATGTCTTCGCGTTCTGACAAGAGACAATTGCAAAGCAGTCAGTTACACTTTTTCAACCACTTGAATGAGACTTCATGGCAATTTCTTTTCTAAAGATTCATCCAAAACCAGCATTGAATACTTCAAACATCACTTCGTCATGCTTTGTTTGTTCTCTGTGTCCATTAAGTAATGGAGTTACAACTCCCTTTGCCTCCCTCCTGCTCCACATACCTTTACAAGTATTGTTTATGTTGCCTTCCTGCCTTGTTTTCACTATTTGCAAGACTTCTTTTTACCTTTTTTCTTTTTTTTTGTTTTTGTTTGTTTGTTTGTTTGTTTGTTTGTTTGTTTTAATTTCAAGTAATGACTTGCTCCTGGTGTAGCTATATAGGGTTTACTGCAGACTCTATTGCTCATCTGCACTGCTTTACTCGTAGTATAACCACCAATTTGCTGCACTTCTTGACTTAGAATTTCTTCCCAAGAGACTTTGCCTAACTGCTCTCTGAATTTGCTGAAGTCTGCTTCTTTTTAAAACCAGGTTTTCATCCTGTCACACTTAGATCCTGAAATAGCCAGTGATATGGTCTTTATTCCCAGTTTCAGTGGAAGATTAAACAAGACACAGAGAATGTCCAATTCTCATTTCATAAACTGACACCCTCCAGAGTAGAAATGGATGGGTAGGATGATCTGAATACTGCTGTTCTCTTTTCTGTGCTTGATCTGTAAGTAAAGGATTTTGACTTTCTGAGATGTAAACCTAGAGGACTACTAAACCTCGGTGCAACAAAAAAGAGCAGGGGGGAAGGAAATCCTGCCAATCAAGGCAGGGAGACTTAATTGACGTATTAGAGAGTTATGTTTTAATTTGTTCTTTGAGAGACGGACATGACTAGCAGCAATTTAGGATTATCAGATAACTTGGGCATCTGTCAGAATGGGCAGAAGATAATTTAGTATATGCAAATCAGCTATCAAGGGAAAGGAAGATGAATTACTCTAGTGGGATCAGAAATCATCTAGAGACTTCAACAATAAATGTAAAACATTTATTCTAACATAGCATTAAAATTAGGAATGAAAACCACAAAGGAAGTCAGGAAATTCACTTTCTAGGTCCCTTTGTCTCTCTTTTCATATGAGTGCCCTTAGAGGAAGAGTTACATACTTTCTGGTGCTTGATAACATATCACTGTCATTGTGATGGATGAAAGTAGCTCTTGGTTAGAGATTTCAGGGGAATAAGGGAATGTTGACTTTTTCATTTTCTTAATAAATAAGGGTTAAATACTGCAAGAAGAGCTTTAGAAATATTTTTAAACCTAATTATACTGTTTTATCAACTTATAGTGGAAGAACTACATATGTGACTTTCTCAGGAACACTGGCAATGAGCCATATCACAAAAATACTTCTTTGCACATACACCAAGAAGAGACCAAGTGATTTATGGTACATATATTTATTCTTCCTAGACACTACAGCTACTGCTCAAGTGAGGATCATAACCCTTACCCTGAAAGCTGTTGAGTAACTACTAATAACTTCAACAAACTTCATGAAGAAATATAGAAGATCAGTGACTTAACCATGTTACCTGGGAATTTTGACAACCACTTAGTCACCTGAATACCTTTATAAACATAGACCTCTTTCTCCCTTTCTCTAGCACCACACTTTTTTCAGATGAGTGTCTCAAACCCCTGATCAGAAGAAGAGGATTGAAGAGGATCTCAATATGTGAAATTGCGGTCTCCTCCAGATTTGCAAATTGCTGCTTCAGCAATGACAGAGCACCTTGAGCAAACCTATCAGCTGAGCTACAAAAGGTTCATGAGGGTTTTTCAAAGCAGCTGTACTAATTTGGTGTAAGAAGTAACCTGGCTTTCTGGAGTACTTACTTTTCTCTTCTCTCTGTATCTCTTTTTCAGAGGCCAGGTTTGCAAGCAGCTTGACCTGTTTCTCATTTTCATGCCAAATTGCTCCCTCAGGTTCATCCCCTCCTCCAGGCTGAGAGAGGAGTATGTCGAGAAAACTGTCAGGCTGATGCTTCCTGACAGCCTTACAAAGCATTGCTGCTTTCTAAGGAAAATAAAGCCCAGCTAGACTGCCTTTCCACCAAAAGGCCTGCCTCAGGATGCTGCCTGCCCAAAGGACGGGGTAGAGCAGGGCTGGATCCAGCAGCAGCCCAACACTTCCCTGAAACACACAGGCCTACCCAAGGCATTACAGGAGAGAGGCAACTGTGAAAGCTTTGGCCAGCTTCAAACCACTCTGTCTGGATGTGGTCAGGAAGCAACAAGCCATTCCTTCAGCCCAGCTCCTCAGGCCTGCCCAGAGAGAGACAGCAAGTGGACAGGATCCAGCAAGCGATCGGGGCTGGTCTGAGCATTCCCTTTGCTCTCCTTGCAGCTGGAGTATGCTCAGTCACCAATCCTTCCAGACTGACTGCTGGTCACGCTCAGCCACCACTTAATTTATAATACAGACAAGGCCACATACACTGTGAATGCACACCGTGAGCTACAGCTCTATATTTAGATGACATTTGCAGTGGGTTAGTCAGAGGGCAAGCACCCCTAGAGAGGTTGTCTACCCGTAAGATCAGACGTGAAGTTATAGTCATGTGTGTGCTTTCAGGCTGTGGTGAGTGTGAGGTGTTTACCTCACCTTCCTTTTGCCACAGACTAAGGGTGTGGATATGGATTATCACCCTAAAGCAGCTGGCAGGCTTTAGATTGACTCTCCAGCTTGTTGTTGGTAGGATGTCTTATTTGCCCTTTTCCTCTGGGTCCTTGGGTTTGATGCTTGCTCATTTTGTAGAGTAATTTGCATTTTGTTATATGATTCCAAGAAAGAATAATAGCATTATACAGGTGTAGAAGACTATAAAGTGCATGAGGGAAAGGAGAAGCACACCCTTATCTTTTGAAAGAACATCAGAAAACCAGAGGAAGATTTGGACTTGAGCCAAAGGATATTTTCTCATTTTGAATATAAAATGCTAAGAGAATTGTATTAAAAAGCATAATTATGGAAGCAAAAAGCTTTAGCTAAGGTTATGTTGCTAAATATTCGATATCACCTTCTGCACAAAATCTTACCCCTTCAAAAATCCTCTGAAATTAAGATAATATATTCATTACAGTACTCAAAAGATTTCCATTTATTGTCAAGGTTGAGAGATTCTGAATAGGACACCTGGGGAAAAGGGCAACTTTACTATTAAAAAGATAGGACTTTACTGCCTGAAAATGATTTTCAAACACTAATTCAGCCACAGAATAACCCAGTAGCACAGTGTTATTTAGGATAGTTGTGATTCCCTTGCAATTCCTGTTCCACAGTGAGAAGCTGAGGCACAGGTGCTGAATACTTTCTTCAAACCAACAGTGAATGGCAAGGCAGGTCTTGCACAAGATTCCCGTACTTCAAGTATGAGCATGCTATGAATACCCCACACAGGTGATTAGGAACTTTCCTAAATACCTCCTGTGCAGTCAGAACAATCCTCATTCTGCCTTTGGATAGCGGGAGGGTGAATAACTCTCTCAGGGGAAGGAAGAACACTTCCTTCATGTCTCATATGGACCATCTGGACTCAAGTTGCTTTATTTTTTCCACATTAAGGAATAAGAAATAGCCACACAAAAGCTGTAGATGACCTAAGAATTTGTTTGACTGGCTGCTTGCTTTGCACTCCTGGAGAAGACTCATCCTAGCTCCTGAACAGAGGTTTCTGTGCAATAAATTATGATTCCTCATGAACCTTTGAGTCTAGAATTAAAAACTAGAGAAGACTATTGCCTCAAATGCAGTTCTGTGATGAGAAAATTCTGTGGGCTGCAGCTCTGGAAGCTGCTGGCTCAGTCGCCTGTGCAATGGACAATGTGGAGAATGCAATCAAAGCCTGAGTTTGTCCAAGAATTATACTATAGCAGAGTTTTGAGAACAAAATCAACCTAAAGACAAGAAAAATTTATTTTCCTTCAAAACAAGACCTACCATTTTAGGTCAAGTCAAAATTGTGAGACATGTATGAGTGTGGCTTCACCACAAACGCCTATAGTTGAGGTGAGCCACTTGTTCAAGTTCAACTATTACTATGTGAAGCTGAGGAGGCTAAATGTCCAAGAATTCCTGAACTAATCTTTAAGAATAAAGGACATTTGTGCCAGTGACTATCACTAGGGAACAGACACTGTAGTAATGGGCTTTCTCCAGGAACAGGGAGGAAAGGCCAGATAAAATCTTGCTGATGAATCTGAATCCCAAACAGTGGAGGATCTTGATCTAAGCCAAGGCAATGTCCTACATAGTCTTACTTGTGGAAAGAGAGAAAGAGGTTTAAGGTCGGAATGAACATTTTCAGCTGAACTTCTGCACATCTTGGTCTATGGATTCTGCAGAGTTCCCCTCTGCTGATCCTGACCATGTATATCCAATAGTGTGGACTGTGTCCAGGTAAGGTTTCTGTTGACCTGAGGTTAGAAGAATACTATCTGGTCTGGTCAGATAAAAGGGTAATTTCTTTGTTTCTTACTGTTTTGCCAGAGGTAAAAGGTTGGGAGTAACTCTGCCTAAATCAGCAGAGACTCACTATCCTTTGAGATAAAAGTCTACTAAGAAATTTACTATAAACAAACAGGACTGGAACATACTGAATTGTGTTTCCACAGACATTATTCCTTAGTCAGATACAAACTGATTTTGTGAGTCACTGCCACTTCCACTGTGCAAACAAAGGGCCAAATAGAGCTGTTGTAGAAGTGGATGCAATTCCAATGACTTCACTAAGGTGAAACCTACCTACACCAGACTTGGATTTGACTAAGTGCACATAATATTGATGAGTGTACAAAGAGAATACTCATTAGCATTAAATTTGTGGATGCCCCATCCCTGGAAGTGTTCAAGGCCAGGTTGGATGGGGCTTTGAGCAATCTGGTCTAGTGGAAGGTTTTCTGCCTGTGTCAGGGTGGAGTGAAACTAAATTACCCTTAAGGTCCCTTCCAGCCCAAGCCATTTTATGATTCTATGAAATTGTTCTGCCAGATCTATGATGAGCACTCAATCAAAGTTGCACATGCTAAAAAAAACCTCATTGAAAGGATGTTCCCTACAGGTAGACAGTGCATTAATGAAATAAAGTATTTCCTTCAGATTGTGCTCATGGAGAAATTAATTACTGAGGGAATAAGAGAAGAAAAGGATCTCTACCTTCTGCAGCCTCAGAGTAGTGCTATTTTTGCCTCTTGAAATCTAATTTCCATGAAACATTTCTGCAGAGAGTGTATTTTCTAAACATGAATTCCTTAGCAGCCTTGCTAATATAAATGCCGTAATTCCAGAATAAAGAGCCAGTGCCCTGATTCAAAGGCCTTTGACCGGGGAAGGCGGTATCTCAAAGGGGTCCTATCACTCATGCCATGGCATTGTAAGCAACCACTGCCCAAGTAGGAGTCAGACTGACAGAGGGAGGCTTAAAATCCCTGAAGGTAGGTGGTGAGGAGTGTGCATGTTAACTCCAGTGGTATAGGCTTAGTTCATGCCCAGAATATAAATACAACTCCACTTTGATTTTTTTTTTTGTCCCCTGATGTCTCATCCTTATGCCAGATTCTGGCATAACATCATGAACAGCATTTGCTTGCAGTTGGTTTTCAGTCTGGGCAGTTTACAGTAATAATGATGTAGCTTGCAAGGCATTCCTAGAATTATGTATATGCTTCAAGCAGTGCTGCTTGAATGCTCCCTGCTTCTTCAACTCCCTTTCAATATCCCTTTTATCCCATCTGCACCACTCTCCCACCCCTCCTGCCACCCAGCAGATATAAGAAAAAACGCTTGGGCTTTTCCCAATCAACCGCATGTTCAGAACAAAAGAACAAGTGCTTCAGACTGGCACACTGAGACAGGGTCAGACCTAGTGAAACATCTGCCTGAATACACTAAGAACACTACCCCTAGAAATGGGCTGCAGGTGAAATTCTGCCTCTGAAAGGTGAGACCCAGGCTCAATGCCTCCTCCTGGGACCATCACAACAGTGTCACTCCCCAGCAGGAGCTCCCTGGCTGCTGATGCTGCTGCTACTGCTGTGCATGATGCTGCCTCCCACTCCAGCATATCTTTGGAGTGGTCTGGCTCACAGGCTTTGTCCCAGGAGGATTGCTGCTTGCTATCTTCAGTGAAGAACAAAATCCCCAGGGGTTTTATAATTTGAGAGAGATGCATGAAGAACACTGTTTCTAGCACTTCTTTCTGGGGGACTGGAACTCACGGTCCTGTCCCACATCACCAGCCTGTGGCGCCATCCCATGCCTTCTGCTTTGGCAACAGAGGGGAAACCAGTACAACAGGGTGACTGTTGTGTGCTTGAGAAATCATCTGCTCTTCATCCCATCACCTTTCGTTGTTTTAATGCAGCACTCCTGCACCTACACCAAGTTTAGGCTTGTCAGCATCAGCCAGACTTCTCCCCACAGGTAGAAGCCCTTCTTCTGGCATGCATAGTATGGTGATATGGTATTACAGAGGTGCCAGTGCCCACAGCAGGCAGATGAGACAGCCCTCAGTCACACCTCAATCTCTGATGAGCCAAGGGAGAAAGAAAAGCCTTCTCCATTGATACTGTCAGAGTGAGAAGAAAACAGAATTTGGTGGTATGTTTCTGTGAAGTTATTACCCATGGCATGGGCAACCAGACAATGCTCAGGGCTCTGCAAGTTTCTTCCATTCTTAGGGGAATTAGTATCCATCTTCTGTGTCTTTGATGGATCCCTGATCATTGACTAAGGCCACAAAAGTGTCTGGTTTTCATGGACACTGTAAGCCTCAAACAACAGAACGTACTCTGCCCACAGCCTTGACCTGACAAGTCCCCCATCTCTGGAATTGCTTTCAGTGCCAGACTCCCAACAACTTTTCAAGCAATGCTGAAGACTTCCTCCGCTGCCTCCATTCCCAGTTTCCATGGGCTTCCTGCCCTTCTCTCCCAAGCATGCAATATCCCCTTGCTCACACTGTGCCCTCAGCATGCACTCCATTTTGGGCAGTGAACGACCACTCTTAGTCCAGCTCTTTGTCGGTGAAGAGGTCTTACTCTCTCCATAAAGCTCTTGGAAGAAACAAGGCCCTTATGCCAGAAGAAAGTGTGAAATATCACATATACTGACTTAATACCTCAGAGGCTCATTTACAGACCTACTGCAAAAGCACAGTGCTAATCTAGACATACATAGAATCTCGACTGTTATCATGGGCTGTAAAGTGCTGAACTCTGCAAACACAGCAATTTTCTCTCTCTCCTTAAAGTACAAACCAACAGCCTCTGCATAGAATGAACTTTGAGGCAGCGTACATGGCTGTACCCAGAGCAACACATCTTTTCTCCTTCAGGTCAGGGAAGAGAAGACATGATAAAGCGATTTACCCTTTCAGATTCATCCAACCAGTGTGCCATGTCCTCAGAAACATCTTCCCACCAAGCTGTGCCAGCAATGTCCTACGTGGTTCCACATCGCTTGCATCCAGGATGAGTCACCAGGCCCTTTGCAGGCATGTTTCCACCCTGTCAGCCAGCCATGGCTCAGGCTCTCATTGGCACAGAACATTCCCAGGTTCACAAACAACCCTCAGAATGCAACACCACTTCCTCTCTTTGGGAACAAATAACTTAACATGTGGTTTCAAAGTGGGACACTTGAAGGCTCTTCAGTGGCTCTGCACAAGGTAGGACTGAGCCTGGTGGTTGTGACACACAAGTGGGATGGTGTCATGGGTTTTGTGCTCTGACAGTTGCCTTGCTCCTCTCTGGAAGGTCCCTGTGCCCATCTCAGATATATGAAGTGGCCCTGAGGTGGGTCCTAGACTGCCATAGTCTGCACACCAAAGATGTGTCAGAGTGTAAATTGACACAAGGGAACCTCCTTGGAGAGGACTGCAGTGGAAGATGGAAAAGGAAACCAGATGTCCAGAGGACACTGTCCTCACTCACAGGTCAGAGATCTCACTGAGAGCAAAACCCAAGTGATAGCGAGGTTCAAGTGAAACACTCACAACAACAATTCTAAACTCTTCACATGCTATGCTTTCACAGTTCAGCTTCTTACAAACAATCCCATTTAGGAACAAGAATTGTAAAGTGGCAGGGATGGCTGTTGGATAATGGGATTTTTGAATTTCAATGAACTCTCAAGCAACACTGCTCAATACAAACTCACGGCTTTTTGGCACTTAAAGTTGTATTAGAATGAAATCCACTTGTCAGATGGGCAAGTTGGTCTGAAAATGCCCCCAAACCCAGAAACCCAGCTTTAAGCCTCAAAAGTTCTTTTATTTTTCCTTTCATTATTGTTTATCTCATCTATTAATATTCTGCTGGTACCTTCAGTAGCATATGAACTGGCCAAATCCATTCTTTTAAATCTCTGTGCAGAAACAAAAGAAATAGTCTTGCTCTTGGTGAATATAGCAGTGCAGGTGCTCCTTACAGATAAGGTAAAAAGGCAACTTCAAATGTTAGTAAAATTTATGAGGGCCACGGCTGAAATTTTAGTAGCTGAGTACCAGAAACAAATCCTGGGATATGAGTACATATTTAATATTTGTCTTCATTTGAGCACGAAATTCCAGGTTCAGAGACAGGTTAAATGACAGGATTCCTCTCTTGTAAGAAAAGACAGCATCGAGGTTATATTCAGGTCTATCAGACGTGAGCATCCAGTTTATTTTGTGTTACAAGATCAAACAATCTCAAAGGAGATGCTCATTCTGGGGTTAGCAGCTGAATTCCAGCAAGGGAAGAAAGAGGTCACTAGGGAAACAGACTAATTTCTCAGAAGATGTAAAAATGATTGCTCGGAATCACTGAACACCTCAGACAAGGCAATGAGTTGTAGCCGAGTACAGGCACGCCACACCATCAGCCAAATCACGCTCACCCAGCATGGAGGAGCAACACCAAACCCACCTTGCTTCTCCATCCAAACTCCTCCACACCAGATAAGACAAACCACAGTACTCTCAACCTCTCTGTCAGCACTTCATCATGCGCTTGGAGCACATTTATTCTCAAGGTTTATTTATTCTCACCCTGATGGTGGGTACTGCAGTGGGCAAGCCAGACCCAGCCCCTTGTGCCTGAGCTCTTCCCGTAACACCACTGTGGGTCTCCCCATACAAAAATGTTCCATGTTCCAGCACGGAAGACCACACAGAGAGCTGGCAGGTCTTATTCCCCCCAAGTTGGGACCCAGACAGACGCTAGGTTTGCAGAAATTATGTTGCTGTGGAAACCTAGCTTTCAAATCCCACAACCCCATTTCCCAGGTCTGGCAGATGGTGGGGGGCAAAGAAGCTCACTGGGTGGTTTAGGGGATATGAAAGCTTTGTGCAAAGATTTTTGCTGCAAAACATCTACCTCGGGGCTACCAGAAAGGTTATCCCATGAATGACCACAACAGTGATTCCTGGTCTGATCCCTAAATGCATATGACCAGGAATTTTTAAAACTAATTAGCTACAATTAAGTGTTTTACACTTATGTCAGTCCCACACAATGAATTATAGTTTCCTAGATCTTCTATGTGTTGCAGTTGAATTTCTTTTTTAATATCAAAGACTGCATTCTTTTTCACTGTAATATATTTTTAAGAGTGACAAGAGATCGATAAAAGCATGTAATTTAAGGATCCATAAACCTCACATAATTTAGCTTCATATACCATGCTCTAATAAAACAAGACATACCAGTCATGTGGCTTGCACACAGGTATATACATCTATGTCTCTGGTTTGGCTTATGTTAGGTTTTGTGCTTATAAGCTCTGACAGCTATTTAACACTATATTAGGAAAACCAAAACGCAATTAAATATGAGTTTCTGTTTCTTGGGTTCAATTAAAAACAGTAGCTTTTATCCATTTTTTGCATGAGAGAGAGAGAAAAGAGAGTGTTAATCACTCCCTATCCCTTGCAGTTTTTGTGGGCATTTGTTGCAGTTACACAAATGAGCAGTGTTTTTCTCTAGACTTTCCTCTATAGATCCGGATAACTGTGACAGATAGTCAGCAACCATCCTCAATAATAAATAACTTTTGGATATTTAACTTGATCTTGCTTGGAAAAGGGAAAGTTGTGAAGCAGAGAGCCTTGATGCTCTCAGTGGAGACCTCCCTCCCTGTATAAAGGACAGATCCACCAGCCAGATAGACAGCTCCGAGCTGCCCAGCTGCTGAGCAGTGAGTCGGTGTGAAAAGTCAACCAGCCACACTAATATGTCCCTCGACTGCAGCCAATGTCACACCAGGCCAGTAGAAGAAGCCAGGAGAAAACTTTCCTTCTGCAAAAGTGAGTGGCAAGCTGCTGAATCACTCTGGCAGGCAGGAGTCAGCGTGTCTAGGGGAAGTGAAAGTCAATGTCTCCTGGAGGGAATATTAATAATAAAAACCAAAGCAAGGGCATTCGGGACTCAAAAAGATCTTTACATTTAGTAAAAAAAAAAAACATTCCAAAAGTGACTCCATGAACAAATTAATATTTCAGGAACCATAAACCAATATTCATTTTATATTTATGATACAACATTATTCATCTACTAGAGTTTCAAAGTATTTTACAGCTGTGTGCTAATAAAGCATCTCATTTGCTGTGAAACGCAGCCATCTTGTCATGAGAGCACAGCGGGTGACAGGACTGTCTAGGGCACAGGGGGGAAAAAAAGCTGCCATCAAGGGAATTTGAGAGAGCTCAGCACTGCTGCTCTTCCTTTTAAAGCCCTGGATGGGCCTAAGCGTTTGCAGGGGCTGTGGTGAGGGAGATAAGACAAGTGGAAAAAATAGGCACAGCAACCACGATTGAATAGAGATGTTTTAGACAAGTCAGATTGAAATCTGACTGGTCCAGTGCAGGTATATAAAGATTTAATAAATCATGCAAAACAGTTTTCATTGTCTTTCCTCTCAGTCATGTCTTAGCAGAAACTAGCAAGGTCTATCAGAAATAAACCACCTGGGATCCTCTCCCTGTTGGGGTTCATCCTCTTCTCAAAAGAGGGAGACTCCATTTTTTCTTTTTTCCATCTCTGGCAGCCTTTCCCCAGCAGAGGAAAAGAGAAGCAAAGTTAACCCTTTGTTTATTGGGGCCATTCATTATTCACCAGCCCATATGTATACCCAACCATTCTGTAGACTGAATTTATGTGAACAGTCAATGCAAGTAGTAACAACCAGTAATACTCTTCCAAAAAAAAATACAGAATGCAACACGTCTTCCACCAAACTAAATAATCCTGTGTGCATAAATATTCTTGAAATGCTGACTTTGTATCAAAAGCAACAGAAGCTGTGATCCGGGATGTGCTTTGCTACAGTCTAATGTAGATTAAAAGTTAAATAATGCACTCTTAGTTACAGCCCCAAATCCAATTTTCCCCTCAAACAGAAGTACAATAAATAAAATAGGTATCAAAAACGATCTACATAACTCCAAGTAATGCCACGTGTTTGGTTTTTATCTGTTTAGAAATACACATGTACATATGTATACACACACATGAATATGAATTTCTTTACTCAGGGATGGAGTTTGCTTTTGGTCTCTCTATGAAGATTGAGTATTTCTAAATAAATATTAGAAATCAAGAGTGAAGGCAAAGGGAAAAAAAAAAAAGAAAACCTTCAATTTGCATTAGGAAAAAGCTCCTCCTTACTGATAGGACTTCTGTTGGAAAATTTGCTAGGAAAAAGATGAAAGAAAATGTTAGCTCCAGCTTACCTAGTGCAAATGCAAGCATAATTTGGTGGGAATGTGTAAGTTAATGGGCACCAAGAACTGTTGATCCAGAGCATGACAACAACCAACATGGACCGCTGGAGGGTTTTCAACTGAGGTACGCATCATTCTACACAGGTCTTTCCAGCTGGGTATGGTACCTCAGGCGGAGCTTGTAGCTTCTTGAGAAAGACCTCAGAAGTTCATAGGACAGCAACTCAGGTGGTAGGTGTTAGCACTGTTTCACAAGAAGGGCAAAGCAGCCACTGCAGAAGTACTTGCCTTAGCAAAACCCCACAGGTGGACCCTGCCGGTGCTTGGGTCAGCAATCTGCTCCCCCAAATCCCTCCTCCTCCAGTCTAAGTACTGCCATGGGCTTGCTGCCCCTCTCACTCATGAAGCTGTTCCTAGTTTTATGGCATTTCTACTATCTTTAGATATACATTCAACACACATTTTCCAAAATCACACCCCACAATGCCTCTATATACACTGAAGTATCAATCATGTGAGTGCTACATGAATGCTTGCTGAGTACAGTGGACTATTTGGTGTAAAAATATTTGAGACCAAAGGTGAGCTAGAAATATATCAGATGAGCAATCCAAGGGAAGAGGCTAATTCAACAAAGCTTATCTGGGACTGTACAAGCAGCAAAGGGGGATGCCGGTTGTATCTGTGCTTCCAGCAAGATTATCTATTTGGCAGTATCATATTACCGTAGCAAATTTCCATTTGGTACTCATGCCTCAAAACTTCACATTGTTTCCAATATTTCCAGGAAAAATAGTAACTTTGGTCACAATTAATACACACAGTAAAACCTGTATGGATGAGAAAAAAGGATCCTAGACCACCACAGTCTGCACACCAAAGAATGTGTCAGAGTGTAAATTGAATGGGAGTCCTTGGAGAAGACTGCATACTTTAGTACCAGTTCCAGAACCTCTGGTAAATAACATTTTTATAAATAAATAAATGCTGGAACAAGCATTTTCCAGCCCACTGCTGTGAGGCTTGTGACCAGGGTGCTTGTATTTGCCATGACACACACACAGACAGACACTTTCTGTAAGGTGGGTCTTTCAATTCAAACATGAAAATCTTTTAAAAGCAACCCACTACTTCTCTATTATAATATTAGTCTCCACTAGTGAATCTAAGCCAAGGACTCTGGGGACAGTGAACACCTTAATGTTCTAGGAAAGTCTTTTAACATCTGTCTCTTCCTATTTAAACCCTGCTGATCACCCCATGGACTTAATTTTCCCAGACATAAAATAAGCCAACAATATCTGCTTACCTGGCTTGTGAATAGAGATGTCTGCAGTAAAGGACTTGAAGAGTGAAAAAATTAATGAGGAAGACCTTTCTGTCTGTGACAGACTTTGTCATCTGTGCCATTTGTGTGAGGACTTAGTGTGACGATGAAGTTGAGCAGTTGAGACATATGATTTATACAGAAAACTGAGTCAACCACGGACATAAGGCTGCTGCCGAAAGACACTGGAGGTCAGTCAGACATCCACTGTGGTGTGTGGGACAAAAAGATGAGATGGATGAGATGTGGTGGTGGAAACAGCCCCTCTCTGCAGCACCAGCACTGGGGTTTGCAAGAAGACCTGATGCAGGGTGAGGCATCCAAGGCAGAAACAGATCAGAAGCTTCAGTCGAAGGATGAGACCCTCTCCTCTTTCCACATTATTAAAGCTTTCACCAACATGAAAATGTCTCCATCACAGACTCCCCGGTAAACCTGCAACACGAGCACCATAACCTAATCCCTAAACATCTTTCTACCCATGGCTGCTCTCAGCCGATGCCTCTTGCAGGACAGAGAAGTCTCTACTATGTCTTCCAGGATAAGGGCAGGAAGCAGATCAGTGCTGGTCCCCTCACAATCACAGAACCAATTAAGAACTGTCTTTCAGTGCCACAATTCAGGCAAAAAAAAAAATCAAGAGTCACACTTCATTCTATCTAATTGTCTTTTTCATCCATGGCACTTAACCACCACTAAATACAGGAAGAAAACATTAGAAAGGACAGCTCTGACATATCCAAATAGTACACCAGTTCCTTTGCTCTTCTCTCCCTTTGTTTGAAGTATCACACCCTCTTTTAGAGAACAGGACCTCACACATACTCATCCTCCACTGGCTAGAGCTAGTCCAGAGCCTGGTCCAGAAAGCCACCAACACAGGCAACAGCCCATATCCCTGTCAGGCTCACTGAAATCTCCCCCTCAAGCACTTGATGAGTTCAACTTGGCTAACTCCTGCCCCTTCAGAGGCACCCAGTACCACCTTCTGAGAATTTATATACCCTTCAGGGGAGGGAGAAAGCTATGTAGGATGAGCTTGGATCACAGGTGGATTTGGTAGGAGACTGGTCACAGGCAGAGCCACATGGCACCACAAGACTCACTGCAAACACAGATCCCTGAACAGGCTTTCTGGTTATCCAACAAATAATTATTATGTCCCTTTAGGATGTGCATAACATGTGCCAGCCCAATTACAACACATGGAGTAGGAAGGGATGGTGCCATAAAACAGCAGCCAATAATGAAAATCAGCCCTGGGGGAGGCAGGGAGGGAGAGACCTTAACTCTTCCCTTTCCTTTTTTCCTTTCCCTATGTTTAGCTCCTTTCACTTTTTCTCCTTTGGCTTCTTTTCTTATTTTTGCAATCACGGCACACTTATTTCAGTGGGTTTGGTTCTTGATGGATGCAGGCTTCTCCTTCTGTCAGGTAGGGGCAGAAATGCTTGAGGGCAGATGCACTGCCCCTTTCAAGCAGGTCATCCATGAAGGCAAGCTTCAGATGGCCCATGAGCAGGGACACAACCCCATCTTGGAGTGTAATGTTCTTGTAAGGCTGCTTATGGTAACAGAAACTCAGCATTCACTATGAATAATCACAGATTTTATTTATAGTGACAAAACGAGAGGGCCTTTTATGCAATATTGACTCAGGTTACCCAGGTCAATAGCAGCCAAGTCATAGTGACTCATACTGTGGAATTAAATATTTTAAACATAGCACAGTTATAATCTGAGCCTGACTTGCCTTCAGTAACTGCCTTGATCTCATTTTCCTCCTTCCCTCCTCAAAATAGACTAGAGAATTCAAAGTATCCCAAGCAATACAGCACCCGACGACCAAAGACACAGAAAGGGGTGCTCACCTTCTTCTCTTGGAAGAGTTTTGCCTAGAGATCTATAGCAAACAGGGGACAGTGTAGGATGCAGCCGTGGTGCCAGGACACCATCCTTGCAGGGTCACATTGTTGCTGCTCTCACAGTAAGGTTACTTGAGGACCAAGGTAGCTGAATGATTCATGCAAGGTCATTGAGAAAAACCAAATAGAAGAGTGGGGGATGGAGTTTTAAAACTCTGAATGCAAGGCCCCACCTGGGAATTGCCTGCCAGTTTTACAGTTCAGATGACTGAAGGAAAAGTAATGTTTACTGAAGCTTTTTGATCTCTCTCCACATGAATGAAGGACACATGTGTTTGGTCCAGGAAAAGGTCCTTCTGCCCCAGTGTAGCTTTAAAGAAGATGTGCTAAAGCATCCCCCACTGGAGGAGCAAGTTGGTAAAAGGCCTACCCTAAAGTGAAAGCTGAAGTAAGAACATCAGAGAAACAGCACCATTTGGACTGGAGGACTTTGCTCCCCCAGAACCTCAGAGTTATGCTATGAAAAGTTCAGACTAGTCATCAGAGGAGATTTGAGTTCTGTATGATCAAAACCTATGCACCAATGTGTCCCCAGTTCCAGGAAGACCCACCTGGCCTTGCCCACTAGCTAGGAAGAGAGAAGAACCACTGCACAAATCTACCAAAAATTACAGGAAAGAAGGAATGTAATGGAGAGACAGGTTTCTTTGTGATTATAATTTACCTTCTCTATAAGCTTTCATGCAATGACAAAGTCTCATATTTCTTACCTTACGGAGTTAACTTTGGTTGTCCCTGAATACATGGACCCTAACTACAGACCTGAAACAACTTAAGAGTCAGGGCAAACTGGGAACAACCCTGCTGGCAGTGGCAGTGCCTGGACTGCTGGAAGGCAATTCAGACTCTGTTTGCCTTGCTTAACTTTGGAGTATTGATCGACCCCTGTGCTGCCAGCACACCAACCACACTCAGGCACAATAGCCACTGAGGCAGAAAGTTCAGTGGCTCTGTCAGCCCCAGGAGCTGATGTGTGCTCTGCAACTAGTTTTTAAATATGCCAATCAAAATGGCTTCTTGAGACCACGCAGCATGCGAGCTGCAACCATTTTTCATGGTAACATATTTTCAGTGTGTCTTTTGTTTTTCTCCCCAGTAAAACTGACCAGAAAAAAAAAGTACACTTTGACAAGGACTAAATTGTTCTGATTCAAGTCTTTCCCATTTGGAAGGGGCATTATTGGAACAATGGATGTAATAAAGTCATGCTTGTTTACATGACTTTTCCATTAGCAGAGGAGAATTTGTGGGAGATGTAAGCTATTCCAGACATTCAATTAGAGCTGTTTAATGAAACATTATAACTAAAGCATCAGGGTATAAAAGGGTGATTTACCACAGCTTATTGCTTAGTTAGAGGAGAACATTTTAAGTAAGTGTAAGAGATCGAGCCTACAGTCTCTTTCTACACATTGCAGTACTTAACAGCACACACCATCTCTGCATTATTACCCAGACCATGGTCACTATTTCCATGAGATCCACAACAGCCCCACCAAGTCTGCTCAGGGATATAAAGGCTTCACTCAGCAATCTCTGGTTACAGGGCTAGGTCCTTCAAGGGCAGCAGTGTCCGTGTTGATGAAGGCATCATTCCTGTATGTCACGTAGAACCTTTGGCCTGAGCAGTGGAACCTCTTTTACTAAAAAAACAACAAATGTTCAGCTAAGAACTGAGGTAATTTCTTCCCTATCCAGTAGAGCCACTTCTGCAGCAGTGAGGTGCAAAAGGACTATCCATTTACTCTGCAACCAAAACATGTTTACTTCTAAAGGAGCAGTAACTCCCTACAGCTGTCCTAATGTGGCCAAAGTGGTGTGAAAACAAAACTTTGGTATAAGATTGAACACCAACGTCAGCCATCACCTGGGAACTCATCAAAGGGATTTATTGTGCTCTCCTCTGTCCAACCAAGCCTATTTGGCTGCTGAGTAATGACAGCTCGTAGCATTTCTTGTGTCAGTGTGATACTGGGAAAAAACTCTCTCCTACAGCAACAGCAGTCATCTTACCAGATGTGACTGTGCTAGTTGTAGGGAAGGATTCATAATGCAGGAGGAATTTGTAGGCCACCATATTGATAAACCCATTGACAAGCCAACACACTCTAGGGGAGTTCACTGCAAATGGAAATGGAGATCAGAGTTGGTCAGGATTTTCCCCTAATGGTCCCAGTATCAGAAAGCACCCATAGTCACTGTGCTGCCAAATGGAAGCAACACTCGCTCTAAGTCAGTTATTGATCCTTCATATAGCTTTTTCTTGTGTAATTAAGTCTCTAGAGAGGATAAGGGAGAAAAATAACTTCAGAAAGGGGAAGTATGAATAGCTGCAGCTGAGGTTCTGAAGAGTCTTATAGATTCAGGGTGATGGGACAAGCACCATGAACTTCCCTAGTAGAGAAATTATGTTTTTACATAAAAAACCACATGGAACTCAGATTATGGTAACTGCCACTTCAAATAGAGTTATAAAAGTTATATATGTACCCCAGAGTTTAGCATTTGGACATATTTTTCATAAATATCAAGTTCTGCTGGGGATGCCCTGGACACAGCAGCCTATGGCCGGCCCTGCTCTCCCTAGAAGGGCAAAGGTGTTCTGCCCTAGCACTAATACATATTTCAGACTCTCCAAGCAAAATTTCTGAATTCTTTTCACTAGTTTGCCACTACTGGAATTCAGTTCTAATAATGAACTTGAACTGCATCATCACTAGGCTGAAAAAGTGTGCATTTGTATTCTAAAAGCCCTGTCTCTTCCACACCAGTAGGCCAGCAACACTAATAGCTGCCATTAGCTAATAGGACTTGGAGCATTTTTATGGGTCAGCTGTGAGTTTGTGCATGACATCCATATATGACACAAGGAAAGAAGTTCCCTGCACATGAAAATAAGAAAAGAAAAAGCAGTGACGGAGAAAACTTTGGAGGGAAGCCAAGTATGAGAAATACAAGTGATTACATGACACCAACATAGCCAACATAGTTCTCGTCATTTTGAAGGACTTGGTGACCCCACAGTTCTTACATCTGGCATTACAAAACTAGGAAATGCTGCCACAGGAAAAAATGTTAAACGCACTAAGATGTTCTCAGAGTAAATGTATGAATAGCTTGATTTGTCCTGATGGATGGATAGACACTGTCACAGTTCACTTCATCTGACAGAACTAAAACTCATATATGGTACAAATTGATTCAGAAAAGAGAAGACTGTCACATGCTATTACTGCTACATTTGATCTTAATAACTATGCACTATAAACAGATTTTGGTGAGTGGCTGCTTCCAAGAGAAAAAAAAAAAAAAAAAAAAAGGAGAAGCCCAGCAAGAACCAAAAACTCTCCTGAGTATGCTCCTCCTTGCACACCCTGAGCACTTTGAAGGAAGGGAAGAATCAAGTTAAATCTTGTTCTGCTGTCCCTCTTTAGTCCAGCTCGTCATCACTGCGTTTGGTGCTCCTGAATGATTTGCTAAAGGACAGGAAAAGAAGGATATCTACTGCATGTGACGTCCTGATTTTGAAATCAAATATTCTTACAGCTGTTAGTTCTTCTTCTCATGCCCTGTTTAGAGTAGAAATTCTAGATTTTGTTTATCTTCTCATGCAAAACAATCAGAGCTTTAGAGCTTTTCCTATATGTTTCACCCACTTGTCACAGTTTCATTGCCTGGACATACAGAATGGCTTCATTTCTGAGGAAAAGGAATTTAAATTCCTTTAAAGGGGTTTCGCTAAAGAGTAAATGCAAAGCAGTTAACTCATGTCTCAAATGAAAAATTAAGAAAAAAAAGAAAAAGGAAAATAGTCAGTGGTAACACGGAGGCCTAGGTGACAATCTCCATTCTCTCACCTACTGCATCCATAGCAAAGACTGGACAAATGATTCCCCAGGTTCTGGAGCTGGTGGCACGGCTTGCTGCTGGGAGATGCTCCAGCATCTCAGGAGAAACGTCCAGCCTGGCACACAAAGCCCTGCCCTGTGTCCAGGAGATGGGACTCTGTCCTTGGCCCTTCTCAGCACTTGCAAGGTGATCCTGGATGCATCACTGCCTGTCCCTTTGCCAGCAATAGAGCAGCCTCCCATGAGGAATGGGGAGGAAAAGAGACCTATTTGTTTATGTGTGATCAGTCACTGAATATATTTGCTTTTTTAATTATTTTTTTCTTTTTTTTTTTTTTTTTTTTTTTTTTTTTTCCTCATGAATAGCCCTTATTTCTTCTTAGGCACTTCCTGGCAATGAGAACAGAGGAAAAGGGAAATAAGGTATAAACTAGATGTTAGCAAAAGTCAACCTTTGCAATCAAAGTCCAAAACATTTTCTTTCTCCTTTTTCTTTCTTTTCTCTTCTGAAGCAAACAATCAAATGCAATCCACCAGGGAGTGTGATTCATCATAAAATCTCTCTGTCTAATCAGCATGCCCAAAAAGATTTTTGTCTTTCTATAATTATGTGGAGCACAGAGGTTTTAGCAGTGCTTCTTTCCAGTGTAAATGAACTGAGTGAGAAATCTCTTGGAGTCCCACAGCCCCCTCTCTGATGGGCAGCCTCATTTCGTGGTCGCAAAGCAGAAATTAAAGTTGGTTTCATTACTGTCAAGGGCAGTGGATATGAGAATATCACACTTCTTCCCACTTCCTTCTCCTCTCCTCATCCCAACACTTGTGGGCATAGGCATGTGCACACTTGCACACATTTAGTCCGGTATCCTTATTCATGTGGCTTATCACTAGTGGATTTTGATGTCTATACAGGTGGAGGCTGTGAGTTGGGTATCTTCTACCAAGAAAAATACTTAGCTGTAGCATGGCAAACTAGAAGATGAGAGAATTGGAAGAACATAATGAAGAAAGCATTGGCAAGTGAAAAGATGGAGTGGATAAGTAAGGAAGAAAGAGCCTTTAACAAAAACGAGCAACAAATAGAGGCATGCGAATGATTGTTTCTATGGCAATGTAAGACTGCAAAACTGCTGCCTGCAAGCAAATGTATTTAAAGTGAAACATGAGGTAACTGAGGTAACAGAGTCTGTGTCACTAATGCCAAAGCAATTTAGCAGCTCCAAGTCTTCAATATCCCCCCACCCCTTCGTCACCAGCTACAGTGTGACAGCACTGCCCAGATTTCAGCATCTGGGTCCAGGCAGCCACGGCCAGGGAGCACCATTCGGGTAGCAGGGCTGTCCCTCCCCACCAGCACACGGCCTCTCAATCAAGAAGGTCCTGGTGAAAGGAGCTGCCAATCCTTGCCAAGAAAAGCCACCCTGTCCTGCTCCCACCTCCCCTTCCAGCACTGCCCTGGAGGGCTCCGTGGTCCCCAGCCATGCAGGGGTATCAGGGGTGTCATCACAGCAGCTTCAGCCAGGCCCAGCTACTCTCCCTCCTTGCCAACCACATCCGTTGCATAGGACACGAACAGCTTCCGAGTGGGATCTGGGCTCCTCTCAGGGCTCACCAGTGGCCTCCCAGCTGATGACAGATTTTTGGCAGAGAGGTGTGAATCTGAGGAGGGGAGATGGAAAGGGGTCAGCTGGGCCAAGCAGAGGGGGAACAGCTGCTGTATCCCCTTTCAGAATCCTTTTGAAGCACAGACCTTAAGAGAAGATAGGACGGGATTTGCCTGTGCTGAAACAGGGATGCTGTGGGAAGGCAGTGATGCTCATGGTGGGGTTTCTCAGGCAGATTAGGCACTGAGGTGACTTTATGAATGGATAGAGCAAGGTCTGGGGTCAGCTGACAAGAGTTCCTGTGCATGTCATGTAATGGCACCTGCTCCTTCAATGTCTTCACTGACGAACTGGTTTGAAAGGGCAGGCAGGGGAAACAAGTATCCCCACACACAGTTCAGGTTTGATCCAGCCACACTGACTTGAACAATCCCTTCCTACACAGGTTTTGGCAATCCTAAAAATTTAGCATTTTAGACTCATGCAGAATCCCTGGTTGAGCCCTGTAATGGGATTTGATCCTTTCTCTCTTGCTGCTACTTTCTTGGCCACACCACTGCCACTACCATTCTTCTCACACTATGGAGCCTTTCTGGAAAGGAGTGTCAGGCCAGGCAGCCAGAGACAGGTACTCAAACTAGCCCTATTACAAACATGAGTTGTCTCCCCTCTCATGACCCTGGTAGCATCATCTCACCAGCACCCTGTTGAGCTCTTCCCTTAGCTTGCCTTGGGTCAGTGACAAGAGATTGTTAAGACCTTGAAGCTCTGTGCACAAAATATACTGCAAAACAAAACATGTTACTATGTATATGGTAAGCTAGAATTAATTATTAGGCCAAATAGACTGAAATAAAAGCTTAAAATTGTTGGGAAATAAACTACAATACAGATACCTGGCTGTATGAGCCTGCTCCTAACCTGCTGCAAGGAAGGTGAGATTATTAAAAAATTACATCAGCCTTTCCTCCAGATGACCTTTCTCTGAGACCCTTGTTGCTCTTTTCTGGAGACATACAAGACCTTCCTTTCCAAACCAGGATTTGAATGAGAAACCATCCAGGCACTTACCTCCAGGTGCAGGGAGGCAGGTGGCCAGCTGCCATAGCCCTGGCTATCCCAGCCTGGGAGACCAGCCCCTCTCTCTCACTCTCAGCAAGCTGTCTGTGTTATACATCAGCAGCAGAAGCAACAGGCCAAAGATGACAGGCACACTTGTTTAAATTAAATGTTGCCGAGTGGTTCTCAAGTAAAGGGCTCACAGCAAAGTGTGAGATGTAAATTGAAGAGAGGGTGTTACAACAGTCATCCTTATCAGTTGTGCTGCTAGATGCCCCTCTTTCAGCTATGTGACATTTCAGTTTCCTAAATTCTATTATGCCCTATTTATTTCCATTTTCTGAATAGTAAAAGCTGTAACCTAGCACCTTAGCACCTCAGGCACTGGGCTGGGGCTTTGGAGAGTTGGGTCTGGCTTTTGGCTGTGCATTCAGCATAGCAATGCCTTTATTGAAAGAACAAGGATGATACATCCACACTGCAACTAAATCCACATATGAGCCCATGGAGCACTGCGGGGTTATGCTGCTATATGTATTGCCTTTGAATTTAACTCAACCTTCTTTTTCTTTTTTCTTTTTTTTTTTATTTTGACATGAGTCAGCTTACTTACTCTTAATGCTCTTACTTGTGCTGTGCCACTGCCATTTCTCAAAATACAGTTGATGTCAGCCGTATTTCTCTGCTGTCAACCTGAGCAAAACAGCAGTGAACGAGGCCCTTTGAATTAGTAGCCCTTGTTCCCCCCAAAAAGCTGTATCTGGATACAGTTTCCACTATATTAATCAAGGGGTACAGAGGCTTCCCACTGCAGCTCCTCTCTCCAAGATGCTGCACAGACACCACTTCATTCTTTAGTTCTGGTTGTTCCTTTTCTGCTAGTTATGGGACAGTGCCCATGACTATAGATTAATTACATATCCAAGGAAGAGAAACCATGGTGGGGCCTGAAACATTCTCAGTTTGTGATACCTGTTTTTTTTTCTCAGTGATCCAGATTTTACTTCACCTGTACTCTTCCTTCCCACCTTAAAAGGCAAAGCTACCCTCAGCCTGCTGCTTGGATGTGCTAAAAGACACCTTTCCTTTTAGCATCAAACACCCCCAGTTCTCTCTTTTCTTCTCCTCTTCAAGTTCAGGGTTTGTTTCAGTGATTGGGGTTTTCTGTTTAAAAATGGTCCTTCTGGAAGTAGCCTGCCTGACAGCCCTGCTGGCTAAAATCTGTTGTTTATGCACAGAACAGGAATGTTTTGTGCTGCTGAAGCTTTCTTATTCTCATCACCTACATGCAGCTAGTCTGCTCTGCTGAAGCACCTCTAGGGGTGAATGCATACTTCTGTCTCTAAGCAAAATTCACTCCCTGATCTCTTTGCAGAGACTAACAACAAGGGAGAGATTTGGCATGATTGATGGGAACCAAATGAATAATTCATGGAAGATCATTTATTTTGATGAATTTTATCCTCTTTTTCTGTTTGCAAATTGTCTGCAAGTAGCTTATGAACATCTCAAACGTATATGGGATTTGAAATTAACTGCTGGATAGTTTCCGCAAATAACTCCTAGCCTGTAGATTGCTCATGAACCTTTCAGCAGAAGAATTTGAAATTTCAAATTCTAGCCACGTCGATTAGCTCTGATTGCTTTCATGAGCCATAAGCTCATCTGCAATGATGGTGTAAATGCAAAGGGACTCCATGGACCGCTTTGGGGCACAACTCCACGTTGACTTTGGTGTTACTGACCTCAGACTCTGCCCATAAAACATTCCTTTTCTCTAAGCAGGAAGGTTACATTTAAAATCCAGTGTTCTTGGTGACTGGGAAAGGAGAAAGTGGAACAAAATAATATTATGTTTACATTTATTTGCCATGAATCATAAAGTGTTTTGTTCCAGTAACTATCCCTGCCAGTAAGCATCCATATCTTGAAAATGCCAGGATATAAGTCAGAAACCTATCATTTCTCACCTGATGCATTTCCCATCAGTTACCATGACATTCCCACTTCTAGAAATCCATTCAGTGAGTTTGCTAAAGCAAATGCAGGTCCAGTTTAACCATCAAACTGTCTCAGCTCCATGCCAGTGGTGCTCCATTGATGCCAGGGGTGTAAAACTGGCAGGTTCAAATAGAAGACTCCACTGAGGGAAATAAATTTTGGTTTAGCATTTATTGAAAGTCTTGTAGTAAAGCAGACAAAGAGAGAGCTTTGGTTAATGGAATGCTATTTTTGGAATCCCAAAACCTCTCATTGAACTGGATAAATCTGGATACATGCTTCTTTAGTGAATAGTTAAATGATACTCATCTGAGCCTAGTGCTTCTTGCGCCAAATTCCTCCTGGCTTTCTAGGGTCCACCATGTCTATTTTACACAATGTCATAAATGCCCAAGCAGGTGGTAGAGCCTATCAGAGCCTGTCACACTATTCGTGTGGAGTACATCTGAACACATACCCTAGCAGTGAAAGGCCAAGCCACCACCTCCTAGACTCACAGCTAAGTGAACAGATGACAGTTTGTCTTAACTTACAGCTGAAAATCTGACTGAAAATCCTCTCCGATCAGGTTCTCTTGCTTCAGCAAGACCCCAGCTACTCAAAAGTCAATACATGCTATTGCAAACATCAAGACACAGCCCATCTGAGCTCTGAGTGACAGCTGGATATTGGTTTTCTCCCAACTACTGTGGCTGCAAACAACCTACAGCACAGTGAGGGCAACAGGGAACTCTGCATCGATGGGAACTAGCAGCCGATGCTACTCCATCTCTACCCTTCCACATTTCTGCACCCCTGAAATCACTGATATCAGACTTGCTGCCAGCCTCCAAGCACTTCTGCCACATCTGTGCTTCACCAGGCCTGCTGCATGATACTTGTCTTCTCACTCTGATCCTATTGCATCAGAAATCCTGGGACGGAGGAGGAGGCAGGATGACAAACACAAGTACCCTTTGCTGCAACACCAACAGAGGCAGAGGAAGGTGCTGTGCCAGGGTGGGGGGTGGCATTTCCTCAGGGCAGAGTGTAAGTTGTGTGGCACTGACAGCCCACCCCCAATTTTGTATCAGCCTTTTGCTGAAATACTTGTAAGCTTGTCATTGCTGAAATCTTTTTGGCAGCTGAGTCTTAAATATAGACTCTAATCACAACTGCATATGTTGTACAATCAGTCTAAAAACTGATTAACTTTTGTATAAGCTTATGTTCAAGGGGCAATTCAAGATGTGGGAGCTGGCACCAGCTCATGGTCTGAGACTGTGTCTCTTTGCCATGCATACCATAAAAACAGTGTATGGCACACTTAAAAGAGAACCAAATCATATATAATGGGAAATTAAGAGGGAGAACCATGGAACAGCCTTCATAAATTAGATGGCCTATTGGGCTATATTACATATATATGTATATATAATCTGATGGAATGAACTGCTGTGAAAATGCTTATTTTGCTGAAGAGTCTTCAGGTGTTTTATTATTCAGTAGCTTTATTTCATCTACAGGAAGATTTTCATTCCATTTTGAGAAAAGGACAGGAGGAAAAAATAAACTACTCCAGCTCATATCATTTCTGTAGCAGGGAAAGGATGGTGTGGGAGAAGGAGGCATTTGCCAGTGTACATATCCAAGTCCATCACTGAGGTACCCTGTAAATTCTCTTTGGATGCATCAGGGTAGATGTCAGTAACACAGCTAGTTTGGGAGAGCAGTCATACCTCATGACATAGGCTGATCTACAGGAAGGTCTAAAGCTGAGGTCCAGCAAAAGAATTCCCCCTGGAACTGAACTCCAGAGAAGTCTTCACCTTTGCTTGAAAGATTTAGCACTCAGCATGGTGGGAGGCAGAGTCTGACTCGATGGCCCTTTGATCTCTCCTGGTTCTTTAATTGCACACTGTGAGTTTCTGAGCAACTGGACATTATTTTCCATGCAATCCTCCCCACAAAAATAACCCTTTTATTGGTCTGTAGTCCCCAGTGGTCATATTTCATATACCAAGTCCCCAGTGCTTCTCACTGACTCCTGGTGCACTGAAAGTGAACTGTAAAGCAGCTAGTGTTTGAACAGCTGCCAGGAAGCATTCCTATTCGAAGGGCTTTCTTTCCCAGGCAGTGGGTGCTTCATCTTTAAAATCAATCTGATGCATTGGCACAAGCCCAGAGAGTGTTAGTCCATCTGCTGCCTAACTCTCCCGGTTTGTTTGCAGAGGCTTGCTGTCAGCTGTTCAAATCCCTCTTTTTCCCCTCCAAGGAATTTCCTTTTTTTTCCCCCAAAGCCTCCACCAGGATCCCATTAATCCCCACTTTACTTTCTCTCTCTTAATCAGCTTCCCAAAAGCCATGGAAAGAAGCTTAGGAGCACATAGTGCAATTAACACTACGTCTTATTTAGCTGGCACGGTGAGCACTGTACAATGGGGTAGGTGAGGCAGGAGAAGCTCAGGTTTCTAAGTCAGTGTTTGGCACAGTCAATCCCTGATCCAAACAGCATTTCCCTGTGGAGCTAGAGAATAGAATCCTACATCACACACTTTCTTCCCATCTATTGCAGAAAGTAGACTTCACTCATGGTAAAGCACCAGTAGAAGATCCTCACCTGTTGCCTGATGGTGGTTTCAGACAAACTCCCGCCCCTTGGGAAATGGTATCAGAAAGGTTGCTACTGCAAGGACTTCTGGGGCTGAGGGGAAGATAACACTGCTGGTGGATGCAGCACCCTGTTCTGTGGCTCCTAGTCAGCAGTCCAAGGGGACTGGCTTTTCACAACCCAGTGAGTGCCTGGAGTCCCTGGGGAGGGGCTTTCCAAGCAGCATGACAGGATAACAGCCTGTTAATACAGTGCCAAACCTGTCCCAAAGGAGTTTGGAGAGGCATCCACCACATAACACCTGGCTGAACTCGGGTGTCTGCTAGAGGTACAATGCTCTACATCACCCTTTACACTCCATCTCCGTGCCTACCTCCCTTCACTACCTTCTGAAGATCTCATTGAGGAAGAGATCCTGTCCCAGCCAGGTAGTTTAGGACTGTTCCATCACTTGTGTGGAGCCCCCAGCTGCAGGAGCAGGATGCACCTCGTGCACGCCCTTGCATACTCCTGAATGACCCTACACTATAGTCCTCTGGGAAGAGCTTCTCTCCTCAGCGCAGACCAGAGGTGAACACCAGCAGGGAACTGGCACCGACTGCGACCTCACAGGAAAGCCACCGGAGGATGTCACAGTTTTCCCTTTAGGACTTCCTAAGGTCGCTGAACACCTCCCCTGGTGTTCAGGGGAGAGATGGGGTAGGCTTTTATCAGCACCCAGTTTTTCTCTTTCCCTGCCTCCTGCTTGTGGCCGTGCTGTAAGACACAGTGCTTTGGCCCTCGACATGCACTGCCCTTGCTGCTCTAGCCCTGAACAAAGACAGCCATTCAGCCCAGACTGTGCAGTGGCTTAATGCTACAGATGAACATCTACCATTGTTGCCAGCACTGCAGCCCAGAGAAACTAAATGCAAATTGTCTTTGTTCCCGAGCACAGACACCCATTTCTTCAGCCTCAGGAGCCAAACAAACACCCTCTGTGCTCACCATTTTCCCCCTGCGTATCACCTGCTTGTCAGCTAATACCCGGCTAGGCTATGGGATTTAGCCGTAGGCACAGCCTGCTCATGTGCAACAGCATACAGATAATCTTCTAGGGCTGTAGCTGTGCATATATCTTCTACAAGGGGATGTGTCTCAAAATAAAAATATCAAGGATCAGTCATGCAGTCAGCAAGTAGCAAATCTAAAAGGCAGCAGGTTTCCTGCTCATAAGGGAGAAGCATCACTGCTTCGAAGACTGACTATCTGCAACTCCACAGCTAGGGCAACAGTGATACCATGCCTCCAAATCTTGATGCAAGAAATCTTACTTCTCCTGCCATTGTCCCTTGTATCCAGGAATAAGAGGATAAAATTGAGCCAATGAAAGTCAGGCTTAAGATCAAAGAAAAATTCCCATGACATTCATCTTTAAAGGTAGGAAATAACTCCTGAGGACACTGAGAAAGTCCCGGTTTTCAAGTGTTTAATCCTATAACAGAAGAAAATAAACAGCATGCAAAACCCCCCAACTTCTGATAGAACAGGTGACACACCATATAATTTAAAGAGCTTGGTTTGCCAAGACAGTTCTAATGTTACAAAAGCATCCATCCTGTGAGAACCCTGAGTACACAAATGTCAGAATTCCCCCTATAAACAACTGAATTTCCAGCAAACAGAGTTTGAACTCCTGCCTACTACAGCTCTGTCTCCTTGTGACCAGATCCCAAACACTATTGAGGCAGTTCAGTCTCATGATAACAACGTGCCCCTCTTCTCACAGTTCAGACACTTGATTAGTTACTAGAGCTCAAGAAGACACTGCTTATCAGTCAAGCTGCAGCCTGCACACACACTTAGCCTATCACAAAAGTGAGATAAAAATATATTTGTGTAAATCTTTTTCATTGTGACTTATGCAAACATGCTTTACCTCATGTTTGGTCACACTGCACCTGCACTTTCTCACTGCCTGAGCCTCCAGATCACAGCAGATTATGCTTTTAGATCCACAAAAATCACAGGTTCAAACCTAGATGATGATGCCTGAGGCTATGATGTTATAGCAGAGGACACAAGATCTGCACAGGGCTGACGGCAAGACCAAGGTTTGTATTTTATGTCAGGCTTATCACCATGGTATCTGATCATCTCTATCAACTACCAGCTATCATCTCTGTAAAGCAACAACATTCAGGTCACCAGCTTTGCGATTTGTGAGCAATGAGGCAGCTAAATCTCTAGTTTAAAACAGACAAACCTCCAAGTGGCTGATGTATAAAATGAGAAACTTTATTTAAAATAGCCAAATATGGGGGTTTTCCCCACATTTACAAATCTTTATCACCTGCACATTAGCTCACTCAGTTCTTCAAACGGTGCATCGAGGGAAAACTTCATTTCCAGCTCCTGGTAGAGAGCACAGAAAGCTGGATAGTCCTCTGCCAAGAGGAAATGATTAAAGCCACAAATCAGTCAAAACCATACGGTGACAAAACATTGGAGTTCCCCTCCCTTCTCATAAGGGCAGGGCAGAGTTATTGCAAATGTTGAGAATCTTTCCTTGGCTCCCAAAATGCAGATTAGTGAATTTGATTAGTCCTTAGTGTGGAAATACCCAACCCATGACAGGAGAAGAAAAAGGATGAACAGAATAGCATGGCTTAATGCAGATGGCACACCACTGCATTGGCAAATGGCAGGACTTATAATTTTCATACTGTTGCAGAAGATCCCTACAAGCTTTTGTCAGTAGAATCAGAGAAGGAGAAGACATTTTGGAAGCTGTATATTGAAAAATGAGAGTTGAAAAAAGTTGAAATATTTAGAGCAGATGAAGCTGCTCAGTGGTCAGCTGTAGAGGCTGGCTTCCTCTCAAATGGCCTTACATTCATTTCTCAGATCAGCTTATGCTCCCAGAAGCCTGAGAGTTATGGACATAGTTACTGTATCTGGCTGGGGGAATAGTTCACACTCAAAGCTGCAGCTTTGCTTTCATTTAACAATCAAAGTAATAGCTTACATTTCTGGAACCTAAGGAATGTTGTAATGCAGGCAAAAATTATTTTTGTAATCACTGTGCAGACAGAGGAAGTGCATGAAGGGCTGAAATACTGCAGATGCTGGGACAGGATACTTAGCAAGGAGGATAAGCTACCTGACAGAGATGACCCTGCCTAGCACCAAAGATTAGAACCTGGGCAAGATGAAGGCTCATGAGCTAAGGTATCCAGAAAAGCTGAACACAAATCCACCTCAACCTTTGATCAGCCAAAGGGCGATGGAAGACATTACCTTTAATAAAGTCCACAACCCAAGGAGCACACACTTAACACATTCCAGCTTATGCTGCCACAGTTGCATAGGGCTCACATCCAGTGCTAAATACCCTGACAGGCAAAAGTAGCACATCCTGGAGGAATCCAAGGCAAGAATGGAATCACCCACAGTGGAACACATGATGTGCAATCTTCAAGACCTGCTTTTCCACCTGGAAATTCACCACTCCAACTAACATCTGTCAGCTGCAAGAAGTTAGTCTCATTTGGCCTTGCTCACCTGCAGCCTACACTGGCTCCAAAAGAAAAGGAAAATGGGTCTACCAAGGTAGTTGTTTTCTGTCTTAACCCATCCTGTTCCATATTGCAATTCCTCTCCCATCTGTCTCTTAGAAAAACAAAGCAAACACATTCTTGAAGTAATATAAATAGAAGCAGCAGGGAAGACCTTGCTTTGAACTGAGTTGCACTGAAGATTTTTTGCAGTGGGCTTTTGACTTGAACATTTTCTATTAGCTTTGAAACAAAAATCTGAAACAGATCTGCATCTGAACTTGTGAATGTTTCTTTTTAAGACTGTCCCAAAAGGACGAACTCCCAAGCTACCTGATTCTGGACAATAGGGGTGTTATCACTGCACCTTAAAGTAGTGAAGGCTTAGTGGCTCACCTCATTCAATGAACTAGGCTTAAAGCTCAGTTCTAGCTATGGAGGGAAAACTGCATCACAAGCCCTGCAACCATAAACTTAATTTTGTTCCAGGCCAGTTTCACTCCCTCCTTTCTCTCTTGCTGCAGAGTTGAAACAACTCACATGTTGCTGTAAAAAAGGGAATCCACTCTTGTACTGAAATCCAAGGCAAGGCTTTAAACCCAAGAAAGACATGTTTGCTTTGCCACCAGAGGTGTAACTGCAGTGCTTCTGCCCATGCTTTGTGCAGCTTCAAAGAAGGTATTTGTGATGGCAGCACCTGGTGTGCCAGGGTAACAAGGGTTAAAGGGAAAACAGCACCTCCACACACCTTCGAGGCAATTAGTGACCAGGACTGAAGCCTCACTTTTGAACTTTGGCACCTGTGGGAAAGCGGTCAAGAGCTAGTTTGATTGCTGGTGCTGAGAGTGCCTCCATCTGCAGCACAGAGGTACTGCTAGGCAGAGTAGGAGGTTTATAAGGAGGCTGAGCCCCACTCCAAGTGTGCAGGAGCAGCAGTGCCCTGGGATTTCAGAGGCATTTCTTAGTTGCATTGACCTATCTGCATCCCTTTCAGATACCATCTAGAGTTTCATCAGCCACGTTTGTCCTGCCTGTGTGCCGGAGACCACTACCTCACAGCAGGGGCCTGAGAGAGCAGAAATGTGTTAGATTCTCTGCAACTAAGCACTTTATTTTTAACAATCCTGCCCAAGAGTTTGGTGTAACAGATCAGGCTTGAAGCTGCAGGGTCTGAGGCAAGACCACAGCTTCGCTCCACTGATGCTGCTGGAAAGTAACCTCCAACTGGGTGCAGTGAGACTGATACAGCCCTGCACTGCTTTGGTGAAACCAGCTGAAGCTGCTCTACCCAAAGGTTGTAAGAAGCAACTGCCCGTGGGGTGGTGGGGGCACTGGTTCTGTCAAAGCAAATAAACTCTGGTCACTTCTCAGTGCATGTGTTCATCTTGCCCGGTCCATTTGCAGCCTGCAGGCAGTCCATGACAAATTCTAAACAGCCAAAGGTGGCAAGGGGAAGAGATGAGCTCCTCTGACAACCTCTGAAAAGGCAGGTGGTTAGGAAGGATCCCTGCATTCCCATCACCCTGTCCTGTCACAAACACTTCTATTTTAAGTCAAGGTTTTATTCCTTCAAGATTTCAGACTAGGTTAGCTCTTCCAATAAAAGACAATGCTGACAAACATCTCCCTGGTCTGGTGGAGTCTGAGAAAAGCTGTGGGAGTGTCAAATCCATATTAGCTGAAAGAATTCTAAAAACAAACAAACAAACAAACAAACAAAAACCAAACAAAAAAAAACCCAAAACACCCAACAACAACAAAAAAACCAACACACTCAATTTGTCAAGCCACTTTCCATCAAAGTGGCAGAGGCAGACTATTTGATCTTTAAATTAGGAATTAAGAGATACAAGAATGGGGCTGATTCTCTCTGTTTAATAAAATCTACATTTGAAACTCATACCATTTTTCCTATATGCCATCAACAGAAACATTTTATTCCCTTACTGCTGTATGGAGATCAACTTACTGCCAATCTTCATTGCTGGAGCACAGCTCCTAGCTATGCTGGGGTTATTTTTTTGTTACAACCTCCTCCACTGCATTGATGACCCCTCACAGTACTTGCTCTGTTACCCTGCAGAAGTGTTTGCATATTAGAATTGAAAGCCACTACTTAGTCTCCCTTCTGAAGGCTACAGTTCATATATAGTGGCTGGCTTCACAGTCAAAAAGAAAAACAAGTTTGCAAGCTTAACCAATAAAATATTAATAGGTTTTATTATAAGAAACATTATTGGTATTGCCTTTGTTGTTGTTTTTCTTGGTGTTGGCATTGGTTTAATAACACTACTGAGCAACTCTACTTAAAGCATTGATAGGACTAAACTCCTGCCCTGAAGAGCTTAATGTCAAAAATTTGGCTTCATGGAAGATATGTTGCAACTACCCACAGGTTATTTGGTTCGCTACAGCAGTAACTCTATCATGCTCAATGGACTGTGAGGTGCTACACTAGAGGTCTGGCAAGACGATCTAGCAGTCCCTCCTGGTCTTAAACTTGTGAATCTAAACAAACAAGACAGGAAGAAGAAAGAGGTGAAATCACTTGGCAAATGGCAGAGCACTGCAAAAATCACTAAATTCATAGTGCAGCATCCCAGCCACTAAGTCATCGAGTCTCAGAACTGTTTTGGGGCATGTTCTTGTTCAGAGAAAATCTTTCATGTCTGTCCACTAACATTAATTGTGCGAGTAGGAGCAAAATTGCATCTGTATGGTAACACCCACACTTGATGTATTTGTGTGTACTTTGAGGCCACAACTGGTAACACTTGAAGGATAAAGATGGAGAAGGAAAACAAGATTTCATTTGCTTTAGATGACAGTTTTCAACACCTTAAATTCCCTGACATAGTTTTTCATGACCTTCCTCCACCTCTGCAACTTACCGACTGTGAAACACTCTGCTAGATTATACAGGTTCTCATAAAAACACCTAAGCATATGTAAAAGTCAAATGTTCATATAGGCTTTTTTCACCTTGCAATTGCAAGCTATTTTCATGTTCTCCTTTCCTGCAGATTCCAGTCATCCATGACCTCCTTTTTTTGCATTTGTCTGTGCTAGCATAAATGTTACATAGATGTGCAATTCCATGTAGGTTAGGGGAGGCAGAAGCAAGAAACGCTGCACAGCTGTCAGCTGAGATTTGTAGGAGTAGGTGGAGTTACACCTAAAATGAAATTGTTCCTCTCTGTTCATAGCACAGCTTTATTTGCCTTGGTCTCCTGTTCTCATCATCCTTGTTCCCTTTCATGTCTTTGCTATTAAAGTTATTAGGAAAATGATTCATTCAATTGCATGTAGAAGCTGCCCAAAGATAAATACATTAAGCTTAATAAACCTTGCTAGCAGGATGGAAGGGGAGAATGGCTAATAAATGTATTAATTATTACAATGCATTTTGAAGATGAAAAGTGCTGGGAGCTTTAAGGGCAAGTTTCTGCCCTCCAAAGTCCCTAGGAATCATGTGCAGAAGCTAATTCTAAACACTACCGATGCTGGAGTGAGGTAGGCAAAAAGATGCCTATACCACAACTACTTTTCAGCACCCTAGATCTGGATGCAGAAGGTAACTCATGTTCCAGATACTGCCTGTGTTCAAACAACACAGCTATATATTCTCCTCCAAAACCAGGAAGAGAGGAGTGGTACTATTGCAGGGAAAGGGCACATGCGTTAACGGAAGTTTCCAGCTGATGAAGTTTCCATGGCTCAGGAAAAGTATTTCACCTCCCCAGCTTTCTCTGCATCCAGACAACATAGCACAGGTTGAGATCTGAAAAACAGATTTACCTCTTGCTACAGCAAGAAATCTTACTTTACAGCAAGGGAAAATAAGTTGCTTAGGAAGTCTCTTAGATGTCACTGCACAAACAAAATACGAGCTGCTAATAACAGGTTTCCTAGTCCCACTTCCTTTGCATGTGGTACCAGGAGGCACATACTCTAGGCTCTCAGTATTACGGGCTTAGGTTATGAAAACTTTCATGAATGTATTTTAAATTTCAGTCTGAAGAAATCAGGTACTAGCAGTTCCCATTTGCATAGCTGTCTCCTGAAAACACTGAACAATCTCAACAGATCCTAGAAAAGAAATTAAAATGCACACTAAAACAGCAGCAAGTTTCACATACATCTGATGAGAAGACAAAAGGGGCAGAAATTATGCTGTCAGTCAACATATTTTCTGGTTATCACTGGGGATATTGTGAATCAGTTAAATAATGCTATATCGCTTACCTCCATAGCTGTTAAAAAACCCCCAAATCTCAGTTAAATTAGGTACCAACAGAGCATTAAACATTTTGAAAACAGCACAAATCCCTTACAGGGAAGACTCCTGCCTATGTCAAAGGCCACAGAAGGTAAGTCCTTGGCAAACAAAGCACGTAGGTGAGCTGCAGCAGATGCTAGACCAAAGCCCTGAGCTTTACTCCCAGCCATGGGGTGCTCAAAATCAGCTGCACTCCTGAGCCTTGGGAACAGGAACAAGCAGCAGCCACTTGTGCAGGGACAGGCCAGCTGTGCTCAAGTGGCAATGTGTTTTTGCCAGGCTAAAATGAGCATCTGCTTGTTCTAGTGTCTCTCCTCAGGTGATAAGCATGTATGGCTACTTTTCCTCCATGAGATTACAGGCTGACAATTACTGGATGAAGAGTAATAAATCACCTTTCCCTCCGTGAGTTAATACACTCACTGATAAAGCTGAAGCTTTGTTTGTCTTTTATGGATTTTATGTCAACATGAAATTTTTATTTTTTTTTTGTAATGTGGTCCTTTACTTTTCCTTTCTTTTCCTGGGATATTAACAAACACCAAAACCAAGAATAATCTTCTCTGAGGTTACTGGAGGGAACTCCCACGTCCTGCTCTAAAACTGGCATGAAAAACTAAACACAAATCAATCACTTCTTCTTGCAATGTTGTCTCTTCTCCCACCCACCGTCTCTCACACCTGGCAGTGTATTAGGTCAGGGAGTGCCCACTCACAATTCACTCTGCTGCACACATTGGCAGCCCATCACCCAGAGAGGTCTCTCGGTGGTTGCAGCACACCAAATAAGTCAACGGATGTTTAAGATGCTCTGAAAATCAGAGACAGCCTGGTTTTCAAAGCTGCTGTGCTTTCAGCTACCAGGAGCTTCCTTCTATCTTGTAAGCTGCAGATACCCCAAATCAAATCGTTAACAGAGTCATCTCATCGACAAAGAGGCTTGGCAATAGTCTGACTGCATCCCAGAAATCCATTCTCACTCTTTTTATTCTTTCTCTTCCTACAGAAGCAGTCCATCGTCATCATGCTTAGGACAGCAATGCATCAGCTTTGTGCATGTTCCTGAGCAGCTGCAACACAGCTCTGTAAAAACTGAGAGAACCAATCCCTCTGTGGAGGGTGTAAAAATGAAGGCAAGGGTGCCTGGACCTAACAGAAAACTCAGATGAATGAATCAACAAGGGACCTGTCCTCAGTCTTCCACTCCTTTTATTCTTTTCTTGCTTTCCAAATCCTCTGTGTCACCCATCCACAGAAACACCCCTGTTCTCTCATTGTGGGAAAGAACTGAAAAGGCATTACAGTGATTTTCCAGCTGGAAAAACAGAGCATAGGCACTCTCGGTAGCAGACTCCACAAGAAAATGTTTAGCTCAGAGCAGATCATCTGTGGAGCTTCTTTAAAGAAGCATTTCTGAATCCAAATTCTATAAAAAGTAATCAAAATAAGGACAATTGCTTTGGGGCAGCAATTGGTCTCCACCAGTCCTAAGGGAGAAAACTCACAACCACTCATCCAAATAATGCTCTCCTGACATAAATATACCTAGAGAGGACCAAGTAGTCACCACCAGAACGTCATTGCAGGCCCGTACATCTTACCACTCTATGCTTGCAATAAAAGATGTCTCCAAGAGACTAAGTGGATTTTGTAATTTTTGTTTGTTACCATATTTAGAAACAGGTACAAAATGTCAGCATCTTTCTTTGGAAAGAAAGGGATAACAATACAGCTTAGGCACTTGGAGTGCATTTATTCTTCTCAAATTCTCTCAAAGAACAGTCAACGGGTTTGCTAGAGGGCTCTCCTAGACTAAAAGCTCTGAGAAGGTCACAGAGACACACTTTCCTTCACAAATTTTCCATACTTCAAAGTCAATTAAAGAACAAAAAACCTCCCTTCACATATTAAAAAAAAAAAAGTATGTGACTACAAATCAGGACTGCTGCATAGCAGTTTCACTTCCACTTGCCTATGACATAAATATTACACAGTAAGGTACAATAGCAGGAGCATCTTACTTTTTGGAAACTTCAACCACTTGCAGAACACATCACTGACTATTCCGCAGAAAATGTCAGCACTGCCAGCAACGATACAATGGCACTTCTGTACGTTTCTTATTACAAAAACAAAAAAAATCAAGCAGTCATTTTGCTGGGAAAAAAAAAAACAAACTCATAAAAAACTGTCCAGTGTTGAGGAATCCACCACTTCTCTGGGGAGATTATTCCAATGGCCAATTGTTCTCACTATGAAAAATTCTCCTCATGCCCAATTGGAATATCCCCATGAGTAACTTCTACCATTACCCTTTGTCTTTTCTGTGACTCCTTGTAAAAAGGGTGCCTTTCTCATCTTTGTAGGCACCCTTGAAATACAGGAACACAGTGATAAGGTCTCCCCCTAAAGCTTCTTTTCTCAAGGCTGAACAACTCCCGTTCTCTCAGCCTTTCCTCCCATGGAAAGCTTCCCAGTCCTTTGATCATATTTGTAACCCTTCCCCGGACCCTCACCAGAGCCTGTCCATATCTTGTCTGCATAGCAGACTGAACACAGTATTCCAGGTGTGGCCTGGCAAGCATGGAGGAGGGCGGGATAATGACTTCTTTATCTCTGCTGGTGATGCCCTTGTTGATGGGATTGTGTATCCCACTGGCTTCCTTTGCTGCAGCTGTTGACTCATACTGAGCTTGCTATTCACTGGAACCCCCAGGACCCAGACAGGCACATCCCAGCCTGTGCTGCACTCCTGGATTATGTTTTCCCAGGGGCATGATGTCATGCTCATCCTTGCTGAACTTCACGAGGTTTTTGCTAGCCCACTCTTCCAACCTATCCAAGTCTCACAGGCTGGCTCTCCCGTCCCAAGTGTTCACTTCCCCACTCAGTTTGGTATCATCAGCAAACTATTATCATTGCAGACATTCAATGGCACAGTAATAATGGTATAGAAATCTCTCAAAGTACTTCATTATTGATATTGTTATGTTTTTGCCCATAAAGGAAGCTTTGCAAGGAGCCTTCTGTTATCCAGACACCCCAGAGATGCATCAAGAAGTAAACAAATAGGAAGTTACTGATCCATTTCAAACTCGAAGGAAAGTACTCAGTACATTGTCTCCTCCCGGAAGGTATGAACAGGAAAAACAACTTTCTAAACTAGCAAAATTTCTACCATCTTATACCATCATCTTTTTTGACATTTCTGTCCACGCTAACAAGACAAATCAAGCATCAAGCCCCAGGTAGGCAGAGAAATTGGCTGATTTCCACAGCAGCTGCACAAAAACAAGGAGTATATAGACCCAGAGCAATCTTTTTCGGTCTTGACTGTCCTTCTTGCCCTTCCAGTTTCTCACTTGATATTTGAGATAGTTTTGGCACAACATCCTGGGGCACTGCCCGTGCTGAGTAACAAACACCACACACAGAGTCACAGGCTGAGCAAGCAGGTCCCTGATATTCCATGTCTCTGCCTGTGGGAGGTATTTCTGCTTGTACAGCAGCAAGAAAAGCCCTCGGAGGAGAGGTGCTGCATCAACAGTCGGGAATCTGGCCAAGAGTAAGGCCAGATTAAGCCTGTAAGGCTTTTAGGTTCCCTTGCATGCAGCTAATGCTCAAATTAAAGAGGTCACAATCCTGTCCTTTATTCCTGAGACAGTGCTTCTTCCAAACCCTTTATCTTCCTGATGTTCAGAGCTCATATATTAACTCAACCTCAGAACTGATTTCAGATGGTGCTTTGTACCCTTGCAGGATGGCCCCACCGTGTGATAGCAGAGGAGCACTGCACTCACTGGGAAAGCACTCAGGAACACAAAGCCTGCTTTCTCAGCAGGTGGTCCTTTGCCAGTGACTTAATTTATTCTAGCTAAAAAAAACCTCCGGAGTAGCTCTTGGACAAAGACCTGGAATTAGCAAGTGAAATACAGCCTTCTTTTTAACCCCTTTGTCACTTCTACACAGAAACGGCTGCTTTGTGCTTCAGAAGTCTGCTGCTTTGCCTGGAGAAGGAGGAGGGCTGTGGAATAAGTGGCAGTCGCACAGTATGTTTGAAATAAAAGGTTTAACTGTGGCAGGGTTTCAAGTTTTCATTCATTCAAGAACTGTGTCCTTTTTATAGTAGGAGTTTGTTATTTCCGTCACCCCATTCATGTAAGTCAGTTACAGTTTTTCATTTCCAAGCCAAAAAGTTAAAATTTGTAACATTTAAAAAATTAGCATTAATGACATAAAACTGATCTGAACTTGTTTACCTGCCTTAAAATGAAGGCTAAGATGTTACTCACACTGTGGTCTACACTCAGAAGCTTTTGAGCTATGTGTGTGGCTTGCAACCATATGGCTACATCAGGGGAGTCTTGACACTCACACTCCAGAGATGCTACCTCACTTCCTTCCTCCCCCGCTCCAAACCTAGCTCTCATTTTTTCACTGTTCTTTCCATATCCTCCCCCAGCGCTCATAACCTTCCTTTGTTTAACAAGCACATTAACTGTCTTCACCCTGGAGAACTCCCCACTTTGGTGTCCCTTTGGCTGCCTCCAGATCATACATACTTCCCTTCTGGGCCCTACGTCCCTGTCCCACTGCCTGGTGGGGCAGCAATTAACAGCCCTTCCCATTGCTGGCCCACACCAGCTTTTCAGCTTTGAAATAAAATACAGAAGTGGCACAGTGGTGCACAAGGTCCAGCTTGGATGGAGTTAACTTGCTTTGTGGTAGCCCATATGGTGCTGTGGTTTGCATTTGTGGCTACAACAGTGTTGATAACATGTCACTGTTGCTACTTCCGAATAGCACTTACACAGTATCAAAGCTCTCCAAGATGCTTTTTCAGAATGAGAGGAGGGTCATCTTCAGGCCAAAGGTGAGCCAGCGCAGCTCACCTTCCTCGTCTGAGCCATGTAGAATTTCCTGTCCCAGATCCTTTGGACCTTGCTATGAGGCAGATGGACCCAGTAAAAGTGGTAAGTCACATTCCAGTCTTCCTCTGCCCACCCCCCACCTATAGATTAAAGCAGATAATCAGGTGAGAGTACTGAGTTCTTTCTACTAATACCACGTATGTGTGAAGACTTACAAAAGATCACTCACAAAAATTTTCATCTTTAGTCTCTACCATTTTCAAGCAAATAAATTTCTGTAGTTTAGCTAATGAAAGGGAGTTATTTGATAAAGCTTGATAAAGCTTCTTACAAGCTCAAACATGATTAATTTACTGCAGCTTATTAAATTACTGTCGGCTGAGCTGCACTAAGTCTAGGGCTTGCTCTTAACCCAGAGTGAATGCAAAGCAACAAGGCTCAGCTTAGACCAAAAATGTCTCAGAAAGTAACAGTAGCAATTAACATTTGTCACAAGCTGAAAAAGTACATTGATGGCAATCACAGCTCAGATGACTAAGTGTAATTGCTTAATGACAGTAAATCGACCAGAGCTCTAAGTAGGCAGTCTTTTTGATTATCATGAGATCACAGGATAAGACATTTGGGAAGGAAATTCAATAGGTCAGACCAGGTTGCCCAGGGCTGAGCTGGAAAGCTGGAAAGTAAAACCAATGACACAGAGAAATACAAACTTTCAAATTTTTTACTGTTATTTCTACATTTCTGCAAAATAACCTACTTCAGTAACAAAATGTAAAATAACAGGGTACAAAAATAAGCACTTCAACTGCTTTAATACTGCTTACCATGTAAGCAAAAGCAGGGGCTATATCCCTCACTGGCTTTTACACCAGACTAGTGCATCCACAGAAAAGCACTGTGATGTGCCAAAGCCTGAAGCCTGACATCTGCTGCCAAATTGCAGTGAGCTCCCCAGGGCTGCTGGCAAATCCTCCAGGGGCCAGCACAGGCACAGCAGTTCCGCCACTTGTGGCACACCACAAGGACCAGACCAAACAATACATCATCCCTTCCCTGGCACCATTATGAAGGCTGGCTGTATAGAGATAAAGGCAATCCATGTTTAGGACCCTCTTCAGATTCCATCTTACTAGTCACCCCAAACTAAACAGCAGCTGAGGATGATCGGGGCGCTGCGAGGTCAGTTTATAACTGATTACACAGCACCAGGTCGGATTCATCATGCAGTGTACTTTTCCTCCCCCTGCTTTTTTGCCTTGTGGTAGTGGTTGTAATCATTATACAGATCCTTAAAGACCTCCCTCACACCTGCTGGTAGTGATGTATTTAAGAACTTGACATCCCGTTCAATGCAAAGGTCAAGAATGTGATATATTCCTTCTGTGAGATGTGTCTTCACAGCTGGGTGCAAAGTCACCTACAAGAAGAACAAATTGCATTAAACTTGAAGACAAAAAGGCAAGAAAACACCATTTCCACAGTCAGTACATACTAAATGCTAACAACAATTTATCCAGAGCATCAGACCATCTGGAACAGTCCATTAGATAAAATCCAAAATTTCAACTTGTGCAGTGTTTTCTTGATTTTTGCAAACACGTTGTGCAGAACAAGTACAGCCCTTGCAATAAAATCCATGACTACTACTACATATATTGCTGCAGAGGCAAAGACACTAATCATCCTGGAATCACACAGAAACCCCTCAGCAGAACAACTGTAACTGAAAAGAAACCTAAAATACTTGCCTTGGATTGCACATTTCAGTAGATTCTCTATGTCTTGTATATGCTGTATGCTACTAAGTCTCAGTTTCAAGTGAGCACTTCCTTTAGGTTGCTCTACCATTTACATTGGGTAGTCAAACAATTTTAACTTATCACTTAATAACTTGATATTTATCTAACAATTTTTATCTGAAGACTTTAACATACAAGCCTTAATAAAAGCAGCCTTCAAAAAGCTCAGGAGATGTACATTCCCTTAATCTGTTTTAACACTGAGAATCAGACACTAGGTCTGAAGTCATGCAGAAAGCTGAAAGAATACAACAAATGACATAGGACTCAGTGCTCTGCTCCCGACATTACCCCTGCTCAACCCCACAACCAGCAGAACTGCCATGACAACCAGGAACATCAGTGCTGACTCTGGAGTCCTCTGGTGCTCCAGGCTAATTGAAATTTGTCCTATGCTCACAAATCACTTGCTAAATACTTCACTGCCTGAGACAGTGCTGGCCTCTGGCATAATCACGTTATTTTTGCTGCAGAACCATGTCTTATCTTTGCTGAATCCCAAAATTAGCTTTATGCCTCCAGATGTAAGCTTCTTCACTCCAGGCCTAATGAAAATTACATAAAAAGCTGTCATTAACATTCAGGGTTCTTTCTTCCTTAGGCAACTAATAAACTTTCCACTAATGAAGTGCACTCCTAATCACTGTGACAGGCTCCTGTTCTCTTTCTGCCCTAAAAGTGGAACAGTTAATATATTTTATTAGACTTGCTAACATAGCTGAGAAAAACATATAGTGGGTACTAAGGCATGTAAGCCTTTCTGTGAATATGTGACCCCAAAGAGTTTGCATATCCAAAAGGTTGTAATTTTTTGTCTCTCTGTCTGTAGATCAATTGGTTGGTTTATAACAGCTGTTATTTTTCCCTACACCACAGATTTAAGTAAGAGAAGAGCTGAGCATCACAGCTCCCACTGAATTCACTGGGCTGGGCTCTCCCTTCCTAGGGCAGAGAAATCATTGCAGAGAACAGGGATGGGAAAACCCACAGCTACTGACAGTATGGACCAGATGGCCCACTTGGGATAAGCAGCTACCTCAGAGCTGGAGTTAAGGGAACTGCATCATTCACATCATAAATTCATCTGGATCCATGCCTTATTTGGGCCATTCTCACTTTGCAGTTTCCCATAAACACTAATAACACCATGGGAAGCAGAACCAAAGATTAAAACAGCTGCCACTACTGGCTGACAGTTAATTATACTTGTAAGTGGTTTATGGTCTATGTAGTTAGCACAACCAATTTGTCAAGTATTACAGAGCTCTTGATGTGAGACATTAAATGTGTGAAGAGGTATTTCACTATTGCTGAATTAAGCAACAGCTCATGGGCAACAGGCAAAAAGCACTGTCAACAGTATAAAAGAGATGCGACCCACTCCAGCAAAGAACCATTCTAGATTAATACAAAATAATTCATGGTATAAAGAGGAAGCACTGAGGGAGCCATTACACAACCACTTTAGGGGTAAGTGACTATTTAGGCCAGTAGCTTTCATCAGTTCTAGTCTGCAGATCCTTAAAGGGGTTCCCAGTAAGTGTGAAGATGCCCATATAGAGACTTAAATCTACAAACGTGTTTTTTTCAGTTATCTTTGATGGACCCCCAAGGTCTTCAGATCACAGACAGAAAGCCACAGATCCGGTCTCAGAGGAGATGAATGGCTGAGGGAGGTTTTCTCTCCCTCTGCAGAGCAACATGAAAGATGTGCACATGCCCCACTTAAGACAGGCAAGCTGAAGCCTCCCCTTCCTCCAATATCCATCAATTCTCACCAGACTAACGAGCAAATAAATCATCACCTACTTGTGATCTATCTACTCTGTCAGACAGAAAGCACTCCTTGTCACAGCATCTGGTGGCTCACTATTCCAATTCCCCTTTCCACACTCAAAGGTTCCACACATACATTACTGATCTGTGGTTTCACCTATCATCCATCACTTTCCATTTCCTACTGAAAGTATTGCACAGAACTTTCCTAGAAGTCTCATGAGACTTTGTACTCCTGCTAATACTGAGGCAAGTGTCCTTTCAATTTAAAAAGGTCGTTTGACCATTCAAGTCGGGTTTTCTGACATATACATTCAATGATGAACAGATTGCAGAGTTCAGAGGTGGTTGAAGAGAGCAGAAGCAGTCTTAACAGCAAGTTCTCCCTTTGCTGAACTACCATGTTCACCATGTAAACCATAACCAACTTAGCAGGAAGACTAAGCAACATGGATAAAAACTGACATCTCCTATTGTTTTGCTTCCAAACCTTGGAAAAAGAGATCAACAATAGAGAAGGCAGCTAAGTTTAACCTCTGTAATAACCTTAACAGTTAGTTACCCTGGTTACACCATAATCCTTCAGAGACATTGCACCAGTTAGAATCTATTTTTTTGATAAGAGGACGTAAAACTAAGGACTAAAATTCCTGTCCGTATTTCAGCCCATGCCCAGGCCAGAGCCACAAATAATCAATTTGTAGGCACTTGCACAACAAGCAGTACTAAAACCCTAGTGAAATTTAAATCCATGAGGCTGAAGAAAATGAGAAGCTGAACTCTGGATGTGAGAAACTACTCACCTGGCTCTGGTATCCATAATAGCAGAAGTAGTTGCTTTCAGTAAGGATTGGAGTGGTATCTTTGGTACAGGAGAATTACTGAAAAGCTAACAATTCTTGGCTTGGTAACATTTTTTCCATTCACTTAATCATTTAGATCAGATTAAAAGATATTTTCCAGGAGAATTTCCCACTATTATTTTGCCAGATGGGGCTCTGACTGCTATCAGTCCTGGACAACTGAGACTAACTGGGAAAATGAATTTAACTGGCAGATGTGTAAAGAAGACATTTTTCACAATGATGGTGGCAAAACTCTGGAACAGGTTGGCCAGAGAGGTAGTGATACCTCATCCCTGGAAACATTCAAGGCCAGATTGGATGGAGCTCTGAGTAACCTGATACAGTTGAAGCTGTCCCTGCTCATCACAGAAGGGTTGAACTGGATGATCTTTAATGGTCATCCTTCAGCTTTCCAACCCAAATCATTCTATGATTTTACAAAGAAAAAGCAACATCCAAAGCAGTTCTGCAACTGGGCACTGCATTGTTTAACCTTAGAAAAACCCCACAGCCCACAGCTTTAGAAAGTTTTCAGGGGTCTGGTAAGAAAGATTCATAGGAATTCTTGCTCAGAAAAGCAGTCCAGATCAAACCTGTATCTCCATGAGGCACAGCAACTTTTGCAACTTCACAAATTTTACAAAATTTAACACAGTTGCTTTTGCAATAGGAACTCCAAAGCCAGCACAATACTGTGGCACTTTCAAGAGGGGTGAGAACATACCTTCTGCAACTCAGTCACATACTGAGCCACAATGAAAGCAGAAAACACAGTGAAGTCCTCCATTTCTGCAGCAATATGAGTATACATCCGCTCCACCAAGTGTGCACATTTCAGTATAACTTCAAACTCATCTGTGTTGCCTAAACAGAAAGTGAGATGCAGCCTGGCACTTGAGGTTTCAAAACACTAGGAAAAAAAAACCCAAAGAGTCACCCACTCTTCCATGATTTTTGAACTATGTGAGGCCAAGGACAGTTTGTCACTTATGAAGTCACTGCTGAGGGGCTCCCTACAATGCCCATTTTGTAAGAACATGTTGATTTTAACTCCATGTGCACTGCAAGGCAAAAGTGTTTTGTTATAGATGTTGAAGTGCTGAACACAGCAGTTATGGTCCCTTCTATGACTCAGTCTCAATTAGCACTGTGGAGGAGAGAAAAGGAGACAGGAACATTATATTTTCTATCTACAGAAAAACAGAAGACATCTCTTAGAAAGAGCATATTACGAAAGCTTTCCGATGAGATCTATTATGCGGAATATAGCAGCAGAAGCCACGTCACTGGAGATATTTAAGGTGAGACTGGTGAGAACAGCTGAGAATTTAGTCAGTAGGCAGTGAAACAAGGGAGAAGGGGAATTCAGAAATTACTTTACAAAAACAGAACCATCCTGAAAAGACAAACAGCATGCTTTTCAACCTGAGGATGCCACTTAAATTTCTTGTAATGCTTAACTTATTGAAACATATTGCAGAAGCAGGCAAGTTCTCAAAGTTTGGCACGAGTTTAACATACCTCTTCCTCTATCACTGAACCTCTGCTAGTATATTCTCCACAACAAATATATACACTTATATTTGCCCACAACTGTGGGCAATACCTCGGTTGAGACAAATCTGAACATGGCATGGGCTATAGGACATCAGAGGAAAGCTGGGATACAGTAAGTTTCAGGCCATGAAGTCAACTTGTCTCAAAAAATTACCGCTATTAAAGGCAGGGTATTTATGTACTGACCAGTATAAAGCACAGGATGATTACCTCAATTGCTGTGAACATCTCTGACATGGCTCCTTTGACAATATAAATTCTTTAATAACTTCAAGTTGTCTTTTTTTTTCCCTCTTCATTTTGGGATATTTAACTACACTAATTCTAAATCCTTGGCCATACAGATACATCATCTAATCCCAACTGACACTTCAGATACGTATAATGTTCTGGCTTTAGACTTAGCACAGGATGGTGACAATTCAGGTCCGTAGTAAACACTGTTCCAGTCTCAAGAAACTCCATTTAGTAGGATCGACTTGGGATTGTAACTTAAACATATTAGCATGGATCACATGGAGCTCACAGCCACCATGCTTTCAGGCACATGAGTTGATAGGAAGAGTGGAAATGGGGCACAGCAGGCATTACTTGTTCCTGTCTACTTGCCAGCCAGTCAGTGAAGAATAACTCATTCACCAAAAGCAGTGCTGTCTGCATGAATCTCCACAGGAGCCCCAGTTATCTTCATAAGCCCATGACATCACAAAGCTCATCCTCAATTTTGCATAAAGGACAGGTGGGGCTAACAGTTTCAATGCCACAGCTAGGTTTTGAGGAATTTGATTCTTGTGTGCCCTGTTTGGCATCTCCTCTTCTAGAACATATAAAATTACAGTGTATATATCTATCATAAAAGTGAAAAAGATACGTACCTCTGTCTCCTTTCTGACGTCCTTCATGCATGACAGAAACAACAAGCCGATGGAAACTGTTCAGAAAAGATGGTGCTGCTTTCAACAGCACCTGCAAAATACATGAAATAAAACCATTTCAGATTACACAGTAAAGGGAGTGGAGAGGGTAGAGATGATCTTTCCATTCTGCATCCACAGAGTGTTTAGCAGACGAGAATCCAGGAGCAGGACAGCAATCTTAGCCATATTCAAATATAAATGGCAAGTAAACATCATATGAATTACTTCATCTCTCCAAAGCAGCATTTGACTTAGCACTAATGCCTAGGGCATTTGTTCTTGCTGGTAGAGAATCCACATAACCAGACAGATGGACAGAACATGGGGTCCAGTGACAGTACAGATCACTGTGTAAAAACAGTCTGGATAGGCAGTTTTCCAGCACAGAGTTTTTGTAAGAGCATTTTAGCAATGTATTTGCTAACATACATTGCTTTTATAATTTGCCATTTCTCCATCTTTAATTTTCCCCACTCTCATTCCTAATACAAATGCATGAGGCTCCTTTCCTTTTTGTCTTCTGTCTACATATTCCATGTAGCAGTATCTCCAATCCTATCCAGCTCCTGGCACATCCTCACTTTCCATGCCAGAAGGCTGACAAGAACACCAGTATGGTACAATGTTCGAAGGTCACCAATGTCCAAAATGTCGAAACCCTGTTTTCAAAAGACTGCAGAATCTTGACCTCCAGTGAGAACGAGGTCCTAAAGCCTGAGCCATTTACGCTTCTAGAAACCAATCACAGAAAAAAGGAAAAGTTTTATTTAATATAGCATCAGATGCTGATAAGCAATCCACTGACAAAGAACAACAATGCAGGCACAAGCAAAGAAGGACAGTGACTGAAATTATGTGATTTTGAGATTCCCAGCCTTTGAAATGACAAGTGGTACAACGCACTTGCACACTATCATGACAAAATATTTCAAAACCACTATTAAAAAAATTTCCATCACTGGTGTGTTTGTTCATTATACCTTTTTCCTCTCCTCCCACCCTCCTCACAGTCATACCTTTGGGTGACACTGCACAATAGAGAAGAGCACTTCATGAACTCCCACGAAGACACAATGGTAGTCTTCCATCTTCAGATGATCTAAAGGGACTGTTAGGAGAATGCTGAATGCCAATGACACATGATGTGGATTCAAGAGAATTCCTTCTCCTTGCCGTAGCAGAGCTGCTACAGTCTCTAGAATAGGTACAACTATGGTGGAAATCAGTGACTGGTCCTGACAGGCCTCTCTGGTTTGCATCTATAAGACAGTAAACAGATAAGGAGGAGGGCATTAGCCACCTATCATCAGAATACCAGAGAACTGTAACACACTGACTGGAGCCAATGGAACTAGACTGGTGCAAGCTGGACTGGCTGGGAGACTCCTGCACCTCAGCCATTTTTGTGCAATTGCATCCTGGGTGAGGATGCATGTGATGCATTTCAAATATAACATTGCTGTGAGTGTAACTGGAATTGTAACTATTCCCCATTCCCCTGACAACCAGCACCTCTTTGCACCTCCTCACATGAATGCAGATGCAGTTCACTTCTTTACAAGCAGGCAGACCTGTCAAAAAAGGGCAGGCACTGCTTGCTCATAATCCACACATATTGCAGAGCCAACCTCTGATAAATTCTGGTCTACAAACATCATCACCATGAAAGGAGAAAAACCTGCATCACTAGGTTTATATGCTGTACAAATGAAAGACAGGAAACTTGGGTTTGATTCCTTTCAGTCAAGTTTCCCTTTCATAATTCAGTGAATTTTTTATTTATATGAGCACTTCTTTATTTTTGTTTTGCTACTGCTGACTTCTGCTGCAAGATATGGTTGACAAGTAATCTTCTCCTTAGGATGGAAAGAAGGACAAGACTCTCAGACTCTTGCTCTGCAGTCTATCAAGTTTCTCCCAAGCTCCATATTATATGGTGCAGTTCCATAAAACTACTGTGTATAAGAAATGGACGACCTACACACTGCACTTACAGGAGGAGATTTACTTGAGGAAGGCAGAGAAAAATGGTCTAGACCAAAAAGTGAATCTGGTATGGACTTGTTTGGTATCCACAATGCTTTTGTTTCTGTGTGCCTCCGAGTACTTTAGATATAACCACAAAGGACTCTAACAAATAAAAGGGATAGGTAATGAAGTTACAATAAAGAGATACTTACGGCTAAAGCTGTGATTATCTGTGGGCTGGCAAACCAGAAAGCTTTCCCTTTGTCTCCAGTTAAAGGGCAGCTGAGCAACAATTTGGTTAGGGTAACAGCCGACAATAGTTCCTGCAGAAAGCAGACAGAGGATCGGTCATAGGTACGAGGGGTACTGGTTCCTTTCAGGTACAGAAGAGCTCTTTCAAGGCCAGCGGCATTTTTGAGCACTATCAGGGCCCTGACACATGAAAGGCCTCCCACCAATACATCTGTTTGGAAATTGTGAAGTAAGCAGCAGCTCAACAAAATTCAGTATGCTGAGCACCACTGGCCCAAATGCACTTCAATGCCATATTTATTTCAGAATCAACTGGCAGTACAAAAAGGTTTAGGTGATTTTTAATAAAGGAAAGCCTTCTCATACAACTGCCACTAGATATCAGAGGCAAGCAGAGGGAATACAAGGATACTATGAACTATATGCTATGAACCTTGCATTTTGGCAATGTTTGTATTTGGCATTTTTTTACTTGCTAGTTGTTTATAGCCTGATAAAAGAAACATATTGCAAGCTATACTCAGGTGGCAGAAATTATATGCACAGTACAGGAGTTCCAGATACACTTTCAAAAAGCCACATCAAGAACTGAAGCAGCATATTTGTGTCTCTTTCTGATAAATAAGACAGAGCTGGATAACACCCCAAGTTTAATCCAAGTTTCATTTTCAAGTCACCGAGCCTTCTATGAAGCAAACATCTGACTATTTAGACAGAATTGATTCACATGTCACCACTGCTGCTTAAGCTGCTACAAAGAAAGGCACAGAATTTGTAAAGTTACTGAGTGGTATCTGGTTATTACTACGTAGTCTTTAGAGAGACAACTAACATAAGCACAAGTGCACTTTTGGTTACACTTAAAAATGCCAGCATATCTTAAAGTGTCTTTAACCTTGTTAAGAAGACCCACAGAGAGACAGTGACTGCTAGTATCTGTTGGGCAAGAGCTCTGAGCAGCAAGCAGAAAAGAGCTTGCTGCAAGGCTTGTAATATCATAGCTGTGTGATTTCTGTTGACAATACATGGAATCAAGACTTAAAGCCTTGAGTCTTGAGGAGTCCTTAAACTGGACAGAAAATTTTTCAAGTAGGTTTCCATGACCTTTCCACCTCCCTCAATTTATATCCAGAACATACTTCAGCAGAGTCACCAAGCCTTTATCTGTATTAATTAATTTGACCTGATCACTGAATATAGAGCAGGAAGAGGAAAAAAATATGTATCAAATGTCATTCAGACAACAAATTTTTTCTCCAGGTATATCAGACTGAAGTTGACAATACACTAAGCTCATGACTTACTTTAGCCTTCTGTTGCCAAATGTTCCTCAATTCGAGTCCCTGCAGCACCAGCCTCATTATGGCATAAAATTCCTCAGCAGAGCAGTTTCCCAGCAGCTGGACAATCATCTCTGTCAGTTCCATCTCCATACTTTGGATCACCTGGGTTGTGACTGCAGGACCTGCATATTCAAGAGACAAAAGCAATCAATTCCCAAGACAGGGACTCCCAGAGGTAAGAATAGAGCAAACTGAAAATAAAACAGCTCTGTGTGTACCTTTTAAACACACAAATGCAGAGGGCTCCACACTTTACCTCTCTCGCCACTAGTGCAATGACTTGTTGCCCTCAAGTATCTCCTACCTTCAGGTTCACAGAGCAGTCATCAATCCAATAAAAAAGCCTTCAGTAGGACTGACATACAGGTGCACAAGCCAAGCAAGCAGGCAAAACAAGCCACAGGGCTTTACTATGTGGTGGCCAGAGACCAACCACAAATCACAAAAGCATTAAGCTGACAAAAGTTTAGGTCTCTGCTGATCCTAAGTCATACTCCTCACTTACTCAATTACTACTATGTAGACAGTCCTAGACTGGCTCACAATTTAACTGATTCTGAAGGCTTGTTTTTCAGTTCCACAAGTAACCACAGGATCTGTGGTAATAACAAAAATCTTCAATAGGAATTAGTATTTTATTGAATACTTCACTTATTCAACAGAAATTATTACTGCTTTTTGCAGATATTCATTATGTCTCCAATCTAGAGAATTTTACCAATCTTACACCAATAATTTGAGGCACAAAATGATACAAAGTCAGCAGAAAAATTGCAGCATTCCATGGAGAGCTGTGCTGCTCTTGACTACTTAATGCCAATATAAACACTGAGATCACAGCAGTAGTTCACGTGAACAGTAGCCTCCAAAGCAGGGTGCACACACTCCAAGGTGTGCAAAAGGCAATTCACTGGGATGTGGGAATTTAATAAAGTATCTTTAATAAATAAAATATTAAAAATCGTGTTTATTTCATCTTTATCTCATGCTTTTTATACTTGTTCTGTGTGTACATTTTTTAATGTACGCAGCATACTAGTACAGTAGCATATGCGTATAACTTATAACTAAGTACATGTTGAGGCTACATGCTTAATCTTTTTTTCTTTTTTTGAGTAATAGGTATGCACAATCAAAAATGTTTGCAAACCACTATGCTAGAGCATGTCAGCAATAAGGTAGATAAATTCCAAGTTCGATGAAATCAGAGAGAACAGTTACATCTATGCTGTGTTCAGCTCTTTCTGAAACAGACAGTATAAAGAAGCCATTGGGTCCCACAGTTGAAGGATAGGTTTTTCTAGCCCTGGTTCTTTATTTGATGAGGATAAAGGGATTGACCTGCCAATCTCCCACAGAATTTATCAAAATCACAGCTGTTCAGCACCCGTAACAGTTAGGTAACTTCCACTGTCTGTAACCTCACCTACCAGATACAAAAGTAGATGACTAAGATCCTCCAAGATCCCCAGATAGGACATTTCAGATCTGACCTGGTGTGTATCACCTGCTTCAGTGGTGCCTGAGTAGGTACTGCACAAGTAGGACACTGCACCTTCAGCCCTACATCCAGAATTGTTACCATGTTCCAGTTACTGTCAAAACACTCTAGAAGGATGAGTAGCTCAAGATCTCAACTTTGTTAAGATATTTACATCTTTCAGAAGATCATGACCAAATTAGATGGTGGCTGTGATCCAGGTACCACAACATTGCCTCCTTGAAAAGTTTCCTGTTACGCATTTATAAAAGGGCAGGATGCTGCTTTAACATAAGTAGACAAATACAGACTTTTCAAAAAGTTGTATGCTTTGCTAAATGGCTTTTAACTTGTCTCTGTGCTGCAAAATTAGCAATAGAAGTGGAGAAAGAGGGTTCATACCAGAGAGAAGCTTTTTTACAGCAAAAACCACCATGACCGCAGTCTCTTTTCCAGGATACAGCTCTGGCACTGAGCAGAAGACCGTCAGGAACTGCAGTGCAGGCTGAAGGAACTGCAGATTACTTCCTGCACATGGCAGCTCTCTCACTATCTGAGAGTAAAACTCTTGGTACAGTTTAACACGAGGTTGCTCCAAAAACTCACTGGGCTCCTTCTGCCAGCCCTTCTTGGCAGGATGGCTCAGATCTGCTTTGAGGAGAGTAGTGACAGATGGTATGAATGCTACAGGCAAAAGCTGATTTGGGGTGTCACTCTGAAGACCATGTTGAACAGTTCTGAATACTTGCAGAACTACTGGCTCCAACAGAGCAGACAGCATATCTGCAGAATGCAACTTCTTTTCTGGCAGCTGCTGAATGTAGAGTGTGACGACGTGACATAATGTGGTGAATGCTGTGAGCAGTAACTGCTCAGCTGCAGGATTCCAGTTTTTTCGGTCTTTCCTTTTGGCTGCACTGGTGTCTGGCTTGCAGCTTACCAGGAAAGACATGAACTTTTCCAAGTTGAGCCTCACACTTTGTCTTCTTTCAATTATCTTCTGAAGAAAGTTTTCTAGAAACGCTTGGACTTCCTGGAGATATTGCGCCCAAACAGGAACAGACAAGACATCAGAGAAGAATTTGCTTGCTGTAAACTGGGAAGTCATGACAGCCTCAAGAACATCACTGGCATGTAACACCTTAAAAACAGAGTTGGCATTCCTGCCAGCTTGCAGGCACCTCAGGAGATGGAAGCAAGTACTTAAAAACTTCAGCAATAACAACTTGCTGCAAGAGGCACTACCCCTGGTATTGGCTAGCAGGGACAGCAGCACCAGAAAACATCGAGTACAGTCAGAGGGAAGAAAACTGTCTAATTTCAGAAGAGAAACAATTTCTAGCAAATCCAGGCAGCTTTCTAGCTGACTTTCTTTCAGGATGACAGGGCAGCCATTTTTTGCTAACAATACTATACACTGGGCAACTTTCTCCAATGTCTTCCAAGACAAGCTGAGCTCATCCCTAGGCAGTTTGATTTCTGAAGGTATTTCCAAGAGGTCAACAGTTTTGCAAGGAGCCAGGATTTCTTCATGCCACGGGATACTGCTTGCAAACAGCTGCTGAAGTGGCAGATCTACTGAATCCTTGGTAGGAGTGGGTAGCACTGTAGATAACCGATGAATAAGAGTGGTCACAAAGGCACAGTGCAGGACCTTCATTTCTGGAAGAAAGGAGCTGTGCAACAAGCCAAGAGATATCTTTTCAACGCTGATGGAAGACTCCTGGTCTGTGGCAGCTTCCTGAGCTTTGGCCAACATTAACGACTCCAGAAGCACATTTGCAATGTATTCTACATCTTTTAAGGAAATATATGGCAACAGTATAGTCAGGTTGGACATGATGAGGTGCCAGTGTGCTGTGGTGTACGTACAATCATTTATTGCACTGATATCTCCATCCCACAGTCCAGATTCTCCTCTGCTCATGCTGGATCTCCCAGACTCCAGAATGAAAGCTGCAGCATGCTGCAAGGCCTGTAGATCAACTGTGGTCTGCATTAACATCATCTTCATTTTCTGAAGCGTGAGCAGTTCTAAACAGTATTTACTAGTGGAGGCAAAACTATTCGCAACTTCCATGACTCTCACCCAACACTGCTCCTTCAGACCAGGGAGAAAACCTGAAATGCCCAGGTGTTTTGCAGCAGGTTCAGTAACAGCACCAGCAATTTCAGCTGTTGGAGACACATACTTACTGCAGCTAATACCAAACAGAGCATCTACCTCAACCCAAGTGTAAACCAGGAGGAGAGCAGCATCGCTGGCCTTTCTTAGCCAAAGGTGTGACTTCTCTTCCTGTCTTCTAGGAGCCTGCAGCAACTCCATCAGTGGCTGAATTATTCCCTTTTGTATCTTTGCCAGCAGACTTTGAGTGCGAAGCACTACAGGGGAAGGAGTGACATCATCTAGGCTCCTAATGTTGAACAGAAAAGCATGTAGCACTGAGCACAATGACATCAGCTTCAAGGCCATGTCGGCTGACCCTTCAACTGCAGGAATGATAAGTGTGTGGCATTTCTCCACAAAGAGACACAAAATGTCCAGAATCTGGTTGGGTGGGAGTTCAAGGAGGCACTCACGAAGCTTTACTGTCAGGCCAGCAGAGAAGATGGGTGGCCTCAGTTCATCAATAGCTGGGCGGCAAATGACTGTCAGCACCTCCTCAAAGAGGCGTGGGAACTGTCGCAGCTTGGAGTATGTCTGAAACACTGTGCTGATGAGAGCCTCCTGGGCCTTCTTCGCACGTGGCTCAGAGGCCTCGGCGTCAATCCAAGCCGATGACACTAAGTCATCCAGGTCTGGCTCTACTATAAGGTGGTTTAATGATATCAAGAGTTTGAGACACCTGAACCAAGCAGGGATGGAAGCTTGGGGGTGTGTCATCAGCATCTGTGCCAGCTTGCGGTAAAACCCAAACTGCACCTCCTTGTGCCGGATGCGGTCGCTGGCGACATTATAGATATCATTACTGAACACAAAGTTCAGAAGCTGTTCCAAAGTAAGTAGCTCTGTGCTCCAGTCCACAGGGGAGAGTGTATCCTCCGTCTTTCCCTGCTGTAGGTCAGAGAGCCTGAGACAACCAAAAAGCCTGCTGAGCATGTGGAAACACACAAGGTGATTTTCTGCCTTACAGTACGAGTCCAGAAAGAGCTTAGACAGCAGGGACACTGAACCAGCCACAGCCGCTACATGAAGGGCAGGCTCACAAAAGTCACTCCCTAGCTTGGTTTGTACTGTGTTGACTGGTAGCAAAAGACTTTTCAAAGTTCCTTTCTTCTTCTCCTGAAGTTCCTGTTCTGGTAGCAGCTCCTCTTTGTAGGATGGGAAGAGCTCAGGCTGGAACAACCCAGCCTGAAGCAAAGTTTCTATTTGGTTTCGGATTTCCCTACTCAGGTGCTGACGCACATGGTTATCATCTGCTTGTGTCCAGCTCTTCACAGCCAGCAAGTGCCTCAGGAGCAGACATGGCTGGAGCAAGTGACCTGTCACTTGCCCAAACACACGATTTGGGTTGGTTTGCTGCCTCTGGATCAGGAGGTACTGAGCAAAGGTAAGCTGGAGGACAATGAACAACTGAGAGCTCACAGTGTCATCAGAAGCCAGTTGCTGACATGCCAGCTTGGACAGCTTGTTGAGGAGATCAACCAAAAGCTCATACTTTGCTGTGTAAATAATGGAGAGTGAAGGAGTAGAAAGGATGCCACTGGAGCAGCTCAGCAGCGTGCCAATGTTCTGCTGTGTCTTCTGACAACAGGCCTCTGATAACCTTGCGTTTATGACCTGAAGATGGGAAAAAAGAAACAAAACCCAGTCAATTTTGCATACAAAGTTCACCATAATGAACCAACAACATCTACTGTGAGATCTGGATGCAACAAAGAAGCACCAGGGACCTGCCAACAGCTGCTGCTGGATCTCTCACATCATAGTCTCACACTAGAAGTTTGGCTGTCCCTGCATCTGTTTGCAGTAGCACTTGAGTGAGGAAGCCCTCAGTTGGTATGTGTGCTACTGGGAACAGCATAAGACGATCCATACTGGTTCTTAGAGTTGATCCAGCAGAAACAGGATAAGGGTAAATACCCTGCCTTCCTAAATGGTTCCCAAAGTTATGCTCCAAAAAACCAACAACCCACATGCAATACATGTCCCCTCTTAGATCCATGCAGCTTATTCAGTTAAGAATGTCCATGACTAAATATCATCTTTATATTTTAAAAAGAGATAACTTCCTGTGCTGTTATCTGGACTGTTCTCTTTCCCCTTTAAATGATACACAGTTCTGAATAAATAATGTTTACTTAAACCTGCATTTCTCTTTCTTTTTTTCAAACTTTGTATTGATTTCTTGACTGTTTTCTCCTTTGATCCCCTTTTTATTTGCTCCCTTCTCTCACCTCCAGATAATCTTGTCTGTGAACAAATTCAGTAGTAATTTACGAATCTGCATTCAGTCAAAAATCTCACCTGGTCTCCTTATACTTTACTGTGGATGGCTCAACTCCTCAGCTGAAACCCCACTGGACTAAAGCAAATCCTTAAATTCTTTCCACTGGACCCTTTAACACCTCTGTCCTTGGTCTTTAGGGTAGTCCGTCCTGTACCTCTGACCTCATCTTCAACCAGAAATTGGGTTTTCATACCCATGCCATGTTTAAATTTGGCACACTCTCTGCATAACATCCCTGAAGCACAGATTTCATCCAAACAATCCTTTGTACTTCAATTCCATTTCTGCAGGTAAAGGCAATCTTCTCTTGCTTCATTTCAACCTGATCACAGCTAAAAGGGTCACTTTCTCCAGTTACTTTCACTGCTTTTGCAGACATTCACTAATTCTGCTATTTCTGTAACCAGGAAGCTGAAAAAGAAGTGTTTGTTTCAGTTCTGAAGTATAACTGAAGTCACCCCCATTCACTTTCAGCTGAGGCTAAAATAATTATGTGATTAAGATGTATAATGATTTGGTGCCACCACCATTCAGAGTCATAAGAAGTTGCAGTCTGCTGAACAACACATCACAGTGCACGAGTACTCAAGCCAAACAAATCATGAGCTCCACAATGAGGGAAAATCTCTCTCCCTAAGACTCCCAGGCAAAATGGTATTATAAGCAGTACATAATACAGGAAAGCAACACATGAAACCGAGTGTTTACTTATCTATTGAAATACTTAAAGCTGTTAACTCTGCTAGTCTGAAGAAGTTAAGAAAGAGGGGATGATTATTATTAGAATGCCCTGCCATTTTCAGGCTTAGTGCTGCACTAATACAATTGTATTGCAAGATAGAAATAGAGAAACTTGCAGTAGAGGTCCTGAAAGCCATCAGATTAGTTTTTACATATTTCAGGTAATATCTGACACTGTAAGAAAAAGTCACGTACTGTAGAAGACATGCACTACAACCTGATATATGACCAAATATCCACAGTTTTTAGTTACCTGTGCAATTGAAAAACTGAGACTAATTGTCTTCCCACTCTTTAAGAGATCCTGTAGTCTTCTACTATGGATAATGTTATCTAGGTATGTCCAGAGTTTCTCAACAACTTCATCCTTCAGTTCAAGTTTGTTGTTGTAGTTCGAAACCAATGCATGGCTTACCCAATCAAGTAATACCTTTTAACAGAAGGGAAGAAAAGTAATCTTTAATAACCCACACACAAAACCAAATGTAGTACCTCTTCAAAATTACAGCGTTTGTGCCTTGAGAACTGTGCTACTTCCCAGTAGAATAAGCTCTGAATGAGCAGAGAAGTCTACCCCTGTAGGTTTCAATTCCTGGGAGTTTTCATTCTAAACCTAATGCTGGCCCTGTGCTCCCCTGTACCACTACAAAATAACTTTCAGGAGTCAGCATCTTAATGCCCTTTCAACTGGGCATAATTCTGACAAGTGATACCATTAGCAAATGTAGTCTTTTAAATCAAACCTTAGAGATTCAGATGGATTTCCACTGTCTGGCAATTGCTATTCTGTTCACATCATCCTCTATGTATGTTTAAATTCACCACCTAGAAGTTCAGACCCAGCAATTTAGATGTGTGCAAACTGTAAAAGGCTGAAAAGGTTGAAACCCACTAATTTAAATTACTGATTTAAAACCAAAATTTATGTGGCTAGATTTAACATTCTAAGTAATTGAAATAACAAGAACACAAAACACATGACTCAGACAGTGCAACCCCTAGACCCACAATAATACCCGGGCTGGAGAAGCAGGACAAGACAACCCTCACTTGAGGAAACACTGCACAGACCTTCATTAAAGAGGGTCAAAAAAAAAGTATTTAAGGGGACACAGTGGGTTCCACGCAGAGAACACCAAATCACCTTACCAGGTGACCCTCATTAATCCCCTGGGTGCTCTTTGCTCAGGCACAAGTCCAGGGCACCAGAGAACACACAGCTAACTACAGTCAGTTTTCCCACCCTGAAGTTCTTATTCTTAACTATGACCAGCAGCATCTGACTGTGAAGTGTTGTGTACTGGATGTAATAACGAATGGCAATGACAGTTCTGAACACAATGATTTCTCCTCTCCCAGGCAGACAGAACACACACACACTGTCTATAAGAAATGTTCTTTCATTCTGCTTTAATGCAGGTCTTTTCGCTGAAGCTACTTGAAAGATGATGTCATAAAAAACCCATTTCATATAACCACAGACAACTCAAGAGCTGCCCACAATCCCAAATCAAAGCTATATTTGCACTACCATCTAGTGTCAAAAGCTAGACTTGGATTTCGTGAACCGATTCATCCCCCAGCAGCAATTCGCTGTCGGGATTTTATTCTTTCACTGTCTACCACAAAAAAAAAAAAAAAAAAAAAAAAAAGGCACTCACTTGCTCCTTATTAGGCAGGACGCACTGGTGAGAAATCCAGGCGAAACGCGCTAGTTTGAGTTTGTCCTCCCAGGAAGTCCTGGCGCTTTTCAGCTTCGGGTAGACGCCGGAGTAGACCGCTGCCATGGCTGCCCACGTGGGAGAGGCGAGGAGACAGGCACGCCACCGGAACAACAAACGCGGAGCCAGGAGAGGGCCGTGAGACAGGCGGAGACGGCCCCGCACCCCGGCACCCACCCCCGCACCCACGTGGCGCCGCTCGGAGCCCGAGCCTCCCCGCCGCGCGTCCCCACTCTCACCTCAGCCCCACCACCCC
>VXAU01003994.1:368506-386906 GCA_013399695.1 Formicarius rufipectus
GTACTCTTGCTTCTTTTGTTAGAGACAAATGGCCTGGGCTAGGACAATTTGTTCCTCATTCTGAGGGTGGGGAAAGAAAAATTCCATCAGTTTCTGAACCTATAACAAGGACACATTTTTATTAAAGTGTATTGTGTTTGCTTAGAGATTGTGTGTTTTAACCACCTTCTTCATGAGACTTAGTAAATTATTATGATTATAACTTGTAAACTGTAATGACTGGGACAAGGAATTTGAGAATGTGAGGGGTGAGCAAACGTGGTCACAGCACTACATTTTGAAAGAAACTACATTTTGAAGAAAGTTGTAGATTGATTTCCTCATCTTTTCTGAGTGCAAAGTAGTAAAACCACTGAGTTGTAAAACTGTTAAAGGATCTATGATTGTGTTACTGTAAATTTTTTTGGACCTTAAGGTTGTATTTGAAAACTTTAAAATGTGTTCTGGGTGGAGGAGGTAAGTTGCTGAGATTTTGGGGAGAGTGGGGTGTTAGCTTTCAGTATAGTTTCTCATTCATGATCTGTCTGGGTTGTTAATGCCACATTTAGATGCTTTGAACTATATTATACCTGGATGGTTTGAAAGATGTCATCTGAGTGGCTGCTTGGATTTTATGAGAAACTATATTTCCAGACACACATGCAAAACTCCTTAAATCCGCATTTATTGTTTACTTGTTTTACTTCACAGTCCAATCTGAGTCTGGTTGTGCCAACGTTGTGTCTGCAGCTCCCTGCCTGGCAGAACCACAGCAATATGAAGTACAATTTGGACGATTACGCAATTTTCTCACAGGTAAATACTAGGAAGCAAGGAAGATGAAAATAGCTGATTTTTTTTTTTCTTGTCATTTCAATGAGTAAAGGACAATGTAATAAAATTCAGAATCATGTCTCTAACAATGTTTTGACTTAGTTTTGATATTTCAGTTACTACAAATAGAAATATTTAATTCTTCTTGTTTGGTGGCTCTCTCAGTGCTGAGCAGCTTTGAATTTTGTAGATGTCTGTTTGCCCTTTCTTGTTCAAGCATTTGGCGTTTTAGATCTAGACAACAGCATACATACACAGGACAAGCAGGAAGATTAGTGTTTTATGTGAAAGGCGGGTGACTTAGAAATGGAGTTAGTTCTCTGCTGTCTCACGGTTTAGGGCTTTTAATTTTATCCATAATTGGGTTGTTTTTATGGTGGTCTAGATTTCTAAGGGTGAACTTGTTCCCTTACAGTTGTTCGTACTGACTTTGAGCAGCTCAAAGCCAGGCAGGATGAGCGGTTGATCAGGTTGCTCAGAACCTTTTCCAGTCAGGCTTAGAAAAATCAAAGAGTGTGGACATAGCTCTGCACCCCTGGGACCTGTCTGCAGGGCTCATCGGTAGAAAAAGTTGAAAAGCAGCAATGCTTTTTGCATTTCAAGGATCAGCAATGCCTATTTGTTTTCCAGTAATTTAGACCATTTGGTCCTCTGGTAGTAACTCATTGTGGCCCTTTATGTTGCCGTGGTGTTCTGTGGCAGGGCTCTGTTTCCTCACAGCTCCCTGTAGCTGGCAAACAGCCCCAAGAAGCTGGTGAAGGAGGGGTGGAGCTGTCGCACAGATCAGTCTCTCCAAGGTACAGCACAGCCTAATCGGGAGTTTGTTACGCTGTGTACTAGGAATTACTTCCGGGATTTGCCTTGTCAGAGAGAGAGAAAGTGTGCACATGGGCAGGCACAGAAATAAAAACAGAGCACAGCATATTGCAGTACATTTTGGAAACTGTAGCATCCTTTCCCCTGGAGACAAATTAGTTTCATCCAAAGCACCATGTGCAAGTTTATTGAAGCTAAGAGGAAAAAAAGCCACCAGAGCTCAGGCCTCTACAAGCTAAGTAAATAATATTGACTTAAGCACTTAAATACTATTTTAAATATAGTGAACAAATTTTAAAATTCCTTTATTGCAAGAAACAAAGGACATAATTTTTCTTCTTAAACAGGGGAAGTGCAACTGTCATGTATTTTATGAGGTGGCATATTATTAGCTGTCCCACACCTAAAAAAGAGTTTTGAAATCTCTGCATTTTGTTCTGGCAAGGTACCTCACTGACCTGACAATCTTTGCTCAGGTCTGTAATGGGTGCTGTACCCACTTTAAGTGACAGAAAAGGTTCACTTAAATGTTCCAACAAAATTCTTTTGCTTGCTCTATGATGCCACTGTCAAGGCTTTTTCAGTAATTGTCCTTGCTCTGTTTTATTCCCAGTAGAAAGAGGATTGAGAAATCATTTAAAGTTTGTTGCTGGTTTTTATTCAGATTCAGATTCTCAGCACAGCCATGAAGTGATGCCTCTTCTGTATCCCCTCTTCGTCTACCTCCATCTGAACATGGTCCAGAATGGCCTAAAAAGCACAGTGGACAGTTTTTACAGCCGCTTCCATGGCATGTTCTTGCAGAATGCCAGCCAGAAGGATATCATTGAACAGTTGCAGACTACCATGACTATTCAAGATATCCTGTCCAACTTGAAGCTCCGGGCTTTTCTGGACAACAAGTATGTCATCCGCCTTCAAGAGGACAGCTACAACTACCTTCTTCGCTACCTCCAAAGTGACAACAACAATGCCCTGTGCAAAGTCCTGACCTTGCACATTCACCTGGATGTGCAGCCTGCCAAGAGGACTGACTACCAGCTCTATGCTGGTGGGAGCTCCTCACGCAATGAGAGCAACGGCCTGGAACCCAGTGATGTGCCAGCTTCCATTCTGCAGAATGAGGCAGCGCTGGATTTACTGCAGGACAGCATTAAACGTGTCAAGGATGGGCCTCCTTCCTTAACGACCATCTGTTTCTATGCCTTCTATAACACAGAGCAGTTGCTGAACACTGCAGAGATTTCACCAAATAGCAAGCTGCTCGCTGCTGGGTTTGATAATTCCTGTGTGAAGCTGTGGAGCCTGCGTGCCAGGAAGTTAAAAGCTGAGCCCCACCTCGTTGATGTGTCCCGCATCCGTTTGGCTTGTGACATCCTGGATGAGGAGGTCTGGATTCCTTTTTTTTTTTTTTCTTCCCCTCTACCCTTTCTGCCAGACTATTTTGAGCATGCATTGTTGGAGCATGTCTTGTCCTTGTTGTTTTCTGGAGTGCTTGTAAATAATGCACTGAAGTGCAGTGAGTTTGTGCTTGGGTCATAGTTCACTAGTCCTAGGGTGCTGATCTTCCTCCTCCAGCTATCCTTGAACAGATGACAGTAGACAGGTAAGGACAGCTAACTAGAGTAGCCTCCCTTCCCTGAGAAGCATGGAGCCTTCTTAGGGATGGGGAGGTGAAACAAGGAGATACGGACAGTAAAAACATTGCGCTAAATGAAAACTAGGAAGGAAAGTAGTTCAGAACGACTAGGCAAAAGGGAGGAGAAAAGGGGAGAGACACAGGAAGAGGAAAATAAAGACAAAGTAAGAAAAGAGACAAAAGAGTCTGATGCCTAAAGGCAAAACTACAATACGAGCATCACCTTAACCAAAGGTGAAGTGTTATCATGGAAAAATTATGCAAAATGACTCTGCTAAGAAATACAAAGTGTAGAAACTTCAGAGGCTTTCTACTCTGGAGTGCTGGAGACAAGGACATGGATGTGTGTACCTTCATTTTTTTTGCTGCCTTCTTATGCCCTTCCTCCCCTCTTGACACATCTACCTAAGTAGCATTTTAAATCTGGTTAGAGATCAAAACTTGTGACTCTTCTGTTGTTTAATCACTCCCCTCTTGAAAAAAAAAAAAGCCTCATTTGTTCTTGCACTGAGCATTTAGGGGTAGAAACAGCTTTTTTTCCACTCTCTTTTCTTCTCCTAAAAGATACTTAGTGGCATGGTTCTGTTTATTTTGGAAGAATTCAGAGAGCTTGGTGTATGCAGAGACCTATGAGTAGCAATCTCTGTTTTGTTAGTCAGCTTGAGAGCAAGAGGCAGGCATTGAAGTGAGACAGGACAGTAACATGCTCACTGCTTCCCAGGTTAACCGTTTCTGCAGAGTGAGCAGGTTAGTGGGTCTGACTAGACTAAGATGGAGCTATGGACTTGTTTTTATTATAAACTGCAAGAGCTCATAGGACATGTGACTGTATTGCCCATCATGGAAGCCAAATGTCAGTAACCTGCAACTGAGGACAATGTCTTGTAAATCAGTGGGTTCTGGACTACAGAAAAGTGATATATTGCTAGGTAACCAGGAGTGTGTGTATTATCTTTTTTTTGGAGGGTAGGCACATAACTTGCATATTGTGCATGTATTATGAAACAGCCATGGAAGCTTGAGTGCAAATGGCTGTTGTTGGCTGTTTGGTATTTTGTGTATCCTGCAGTTTTTGTGCACAGATCTAAAACCAAAAGGTGGTGAAAGACCAGCACAAAGTCATTGTTCCTCTGAATAACTTCCACCACTAACAAAACAAACAGTGACCTGAGCAGGAGTTCAAAGTTAAGGAAGGATACCAGCCTGAATACACTGGTGGTTACCAAATGGAAATTAAAGGCCTTTGACTGCAGAGAAAATAAATTCCATTATCTGGGAGCCCCAAATGAAAATATTGGAGGGAATAGATCCGCACTTACTGGGGTGCAATGAGAATGAAAGCCACAGGTACTAAGACCAAATCAGACCACCTCATCTGGGCTGCTGTTACCAGTAATGCAGCTTGATGTGAGCAGGGGCTATGTTTGACTGTCACTGCAGTCGAATTAGCAGCAATTGAAAGGGAAAAATCTGATGAAAACTTTGACAGAGAACAAAAATCCTGAATGCGCTTTGATTTTACTTCAGTGAGTTCTATAGAATAATTTGTGAGGATGTTAAAATTTGATTTGGTTGATTTCTGTATTGTGTAATTAGCTTTGGATACTGTATTTAAAATAGTAATGCATGAAATAATTAGTCTTCACTTTGGTTTCTGATTTGCTTCAAGCAAATAGGTATTTCTGTTTATGAAATTATAAAGGTCTAAAATTATGGTAATTTCAGTGGATCTTGTTCAGGATGGCACTAAAACAATACTATTTGGTTTAGATTATTAACTCTTCTTCTGTGTGTGCATGTATACATATACATACATACACATGCGTATCTCTATAAATGGGGTTGAGACTCGGCAAAAGTGTTAGAGAACAATGTTTTTTCCTAATCTATGTAAAGCCTTAGTGTCACTAAGGTCAAAATCATCTTCTATGGGTAGATGTAGTGAATTTTGCTCAGTGTGATGCCACAGTGTACTTCACCAGTGTTTTCTTTCTTTTTGGAAATAGGAGAGGCTTATTATCTTGGGATGCAGGGATTCTGTTTTCTATATAGTAGCATCTCACAAATGCCACTTTTTAGTCTCACTTAAGTTCTGGATAAAAATGTAGTTTTGCAGCTGTGTATATGGATGTATTGTCTGTCTCTCTGCAATTTTGTCATGCTCATCACTGGTACTACCTAAATCAGCAGCAGAAAATAGTGGTCTGTTCCAAGCTGCAAGAATGGCAATCGTTAAATCCTGTGAAGACTAAGACTTGACCCTGTTTAGCTCTGCTTCTAAGGTTCTGCTTTTAAGTGGCAGTGGTCCTTCAAAGTGGTAATGAGTGGGGATGATACTGACACCTTGTTCCATGGCAGATGGGAGGGAATTCTGGAAGGAGCAGTAAGAAATATCCTGCAGTAAGGCCTATCCTTCCCCATCTTTCCCTGCTAGCAGATCTCTGATGTAGGCAGGTAAGAGATCTTCTCTTTTGACATCTTAAGAACACTGAAGGATGAGAAAGATTCTGACACCCACGGAAACCTGTTACTGGTTAGGGGGAAAAAAAAAAAGGAGGGGTATGAGATTTTGTTGTTTTCCTTTGAGGATATCATTATTGCTTTTTTGAGACTTACTCATTCCCTTGAGGCTTATGCTGGGTGGAAGACCAAGATAATTTTTGTCAGATAATGTTTGCTGCTTACATGGTCAAATGTATTAACAATTAATTTTTCTGGGTCCAAGCAACTGTCATGCAAAAGCCCTTACTGATTTAAGTAAGAGCTGAGGACTGGGGCAGTCTGTCCATAGATGTATAATTTAGAAGGTGTCTTCTGTAACAAAATATGCCAACATTTTTGCTCTTTTCCGTTTCTTATTAATATAATTTTTTGAGTCCTTTACTTGCTCAGGAAGATTTCCTGGTTAGTGTTAAAGAGTGAATTTTCCTTTTAGCTCATTTTAGTAGTGTTGGTAGGTTTTCCAGTTATATCCTGTTACTTAAAATCTGTTTTGGTAGTTCTTTTCAAAACAGATCAACTTGTTTTCAAAATAGTTCAAGTAATAAAACATAGCCTTTAGCATGTGTAGGTTATTGATTAACATACTTATTTAACTTAATTTCTGTTCCAAGGAAATACAAATAGTTCACTCTAACATGCAGCAGCAACCACTTCAGAAGGAGCTGATGGAATCTGGATAGGCCCAGTCATGTGTTATATCCAGGAAACACATTCAAGGTGTGAAACTGAAATTCTGAAAAAAGTATTATGAAGAGAGATTGCCTATCACCCTGTTGATTTCTAACACAGATTGCAGTCTTTCTATAGCTGCTGCAAATGCACAGCTATGTGGTCATAGTAGTTGTGGGATGCAAGGGAGAGTGTGATTGATCTGACAAATTGTGGTTCTACTACACAGTAATTTATGGCTACTTTGTTAATCTGGTCAGAAGACTAACCTGGACATGGAGGAAACAAATGTGTAGTAACTCAGAAGCATTACAGGTGTGCTGTTTCAGTGAGCTGTAATAGCAGTGTGCAGTTCTTGTGCCAAGCGGGTGTCACGTGGAAGTCAAAGATAAGATTTGCTACCTGTGACCATATAGGAATGTGGGTTTGAATGCTGCAGAAGGTGTTTTCAAATCAGCTGCTACTGTAATATAAGGAAAGAAGAGGAGGTGCTAGTAAGAGAGAAAGAGTTTGTGCTTGCAGACAGCCCGAGTAGCCTTGTATTACTTTGAATGCATAAAATTACCTGGACTTACAAAATTTAGAGAAACTGCAGTACAACATAGGTAATGGGCTTCTGCTGGTAACTTGACAGGAGTCTTCTGGTCATCATTAAATAGTATAAAACGCTGCAGGTATCAGCCTTTCTCCCTTAATGTGGTAACACACCCTAGAGATGCTGTAGATTCTAGATTCTTTTTCTGTCTGAGGCAGAAAAAGCAATTTGAATAAGAATGGGGCTTTGCATGCCAGAGCCTGCAGTTTATCTCTGCCTCACCTATATGGCAGAGATGAAGCTGGCTTCCAGCCAGCTTATATAGCTCCCATGGGCACTGACTACTCTGAAGAGAATTAGTATTGCTGAACACTGCTTGCTGCCTATTGCATAGCATGCCACTGAGATGGAGATAGGCAAGGAGATAGCTCAGACAGTTTGTTCTCTTTGGACCCGAGATTTGAAACCACTGGAGTAGAAGAGCTCTCAGGACTATTGCTTAGTCTGAAGCCAGAATGGCTGTGGGTCCCGAGGTCAGAGGGATGGGAGCTAGTTTGTCAGCCAAGAGAGCTGCTCCTGACACACTGACTTCTGCTAGTCGACCGCAGTCCAGCAGCCCTGGGGAATTAGGTTTCCTCTCAGGGCAGGAAGTGCTCCTTCTGCAGGAAATGGGCCAGTTCACAATGATAAAAGTTAAAGGGGCTGCTCACAAACAAACGTTCGTTTGTTGAATTTGTTGTGCAGAGACTGTGAGTAAGTGTTACTGATTCAGTACTGAGGAAAAACGTCTGCCTGACACCCCTGAGGAAAGGTGGTCTCAAGCAACTACACAGGTGCACCCCGTGCCATGGTTATCTTGCACTGTCACTGAGAGCCCAGCTTGTCAGGCAAGGATGCTCTGTTGAGATTTGTTGAAACTTTTGTAATCAGTAGCCTTTGAGTATCAAGAGGTGCTTCTTGAGTAGACTTTCAGAGCCTCTTAACCTCCATTGGGAGATTCCTTTAGCACAGCTCACTGAACAGTCTTTAAACTTTAAAGGCCTTTACTTGTTGACTGTTTGCCCTTGTACTTGAATTGGAGAATAACAGGATAAAAAGGCTTCCAGTGCCATAATTTTTGTGATTATTCATCTTCTCCTACCCCAAAATAGATGCATTGACCTAAATAAGCTGCATACATTTGCTGTTCTTGCAGGCTGTTCTTGGAGGGTGAGGATGTGAAAATATCCTGATGGAGCTTGCAGGGAGAAATAATAATTGTTACAACCTTACTGGGTTTCTGTTCACATGTGGGGTTAAGAAAGAATGTCCAGCAGACAGCTTGTGAAATCTGCTTTGTCTTTCCATCTCCTGCCTTTTGTTTAAAGACATCTGTGATTATTTTCCTGTACTGTGAGATTCACTTCCAACAATGACCGCACCAAAAGAGTAGATGCCAAGATCCATTCCAGTATCTTAGCCAAATATTTAGTAGCGTGTGTATAGGGACTATGCTTATGTTTCTAGCAAATGGAAAAATGTCATTAAATGTTTACTTTTTTCCCTTTTTGCATACAGTCCCAGGTAAAATGCCTTATGGATTGAGTATGAGGCTACCCAAAATGAAGAAAGTGCCTTTCTATAAAGTCTTATCTTGCCATCTCTTCTAGCATTCACTTAGATACAGCAAATGCACCAGCAGTGTTTGTGTCTCAGAGTTCCACAAGCTGTGTGTGCCATGTCTAAAATAACTCCTGTGATAATACCAGTCTGTTTTCCTCATGGTGGTTCCTGTATTGGTTGAACAGATAAACATGCTTTCCTTTCTTGTTTCTTTTTCTTCTCCGCAACCAGGAGGAAGATGACGACAGCACAGGCACAGAAATGAAGATCCTGAGAGGGCACTGTGGACCTGTGTATAGCACGAGGTTCCTTTCAGACAGTTCAGGACTCTTATCGTGTTCTGAGGACATGTCCATCAGATACTGGGACCTCGGAAGTTTTACAAACACTGTGTTGTACCAAGGGCATGCCTATCCTGTCTGGGATTTGGATATTAGCCCCTGCAGCCTGTACTTTGCCAGTGGTTCCCACGATCGCACTGCAAGGCTCTGGTCGTTTGATCGGACGTACCCGCTGCGAATATACGCAGGCCATTTGGCAGATGTGGACTGTGTCAAGTTCCACCCCAATTCCAACTACTTGGCGACAGGCTCCACGGACAAAACCGTGCGCTTGTGGAGCACTCAGCAGGGCAATTCAGTGCGTCTCTTCACTGGGCACCGTGGCCCTGTGCTGGCACTCGCGTTCTCCCCCAACGGTAAGTACCTGGCATCAGCAGGCGAAGACCAGCGGCTAAAACTGTGGGACTTGGCTTCAGGAACTCTTTACAAAGAACTGAGGGGGCACACGGACAACATAACCAGCCTTACTTTTAGCCCTGACAGTAGTTTAATTGCTTCAGCGTCGATGGACAATTCAGTTCGGGTCTGGGACATTCGGAACACTTACTGCAGTGCCCCTGCGGATGGGTCTTCCAGTGAACTGGTTGGTGTATATACCGGGCAAATGAATAATGTACTGAGCGTACAGTTTATGGCCTGTAATCTTCTTCTAGTGACTGGAATTGCACAAGAAAATCAGGAACATTAATTTTTCTTTTTGTCTTAGGGAAGTGGGTGGGTGTATTGAATGTCAGAGTCCATTGCAATCTGAGATTACTGACTGTGAAACACTTTTCTTCCTCTGCCCCTTGGAAAGGCATGTTCAGAGTGATGCAAATGCTTTAAAATGTCACAAGAAGGCCTGTGCTATTGAACAGAATAAGGAAAAAAGGAGGAGTGATGAAAATATATACATTCTAATCTTGTAGGAATGGGAAAAAATGAGTTAATCCAGTAGCTTGGGGAAACCAAAAGCCTGGTCCAGACAAGTGAAACTGCCAACCAGATAAGCTGCTGACCTGCACTTAAATATCCTGCATTGATTGATGGGCACGTTACCTACTGTTAACTGAGGCTTGAGTGTGTGGAGAACTACTGGCCCAGTGTTTTTTGTGTTGTTTTGCTTTTGTTTTCCTGGTATTGCAGAGGACCAGCATTTTTTAAACCCTTCTCTTAAAAGAACATTATATATTTTCTACAGTGATAGTAGTCCTAAATATTACAGCTCCCTATAGCACTTCTGGAATATTTTGGACTAAGTAGAAAATACCATTGTTCTTTTTTGTAAAGGGATGGAAATCTGACCTCAGTTGGGCCCCATCTCTGCATTGTCATTTGGCTTTGGTTCCTGATACTAGCTGTGATATTTGTATTTATGTTCCATTAATTAGGAAATTTTCTGACTCTGGTTGCACTGTGTTTTGAGGATGGGAGGACAGTGGGGGCAGAACGGTGACTTTAAGGGTAGTAAACAGCTTGCCTTGTCTGGAGGGAGGGCACAATAGAACTGAAGCAGCTAAGTTTGGATCCTAATGGGTTTCCATTAGGGCATGTCAATCCACCACTGCACCTCACAGAAATGCTTCCATAAATGGAAGTTGGCAGTCTAGGAGAGGGGGATGAGGAGAGAGACACACAAAGTGACATGGGAAAAAATAGTATTACTAAATTATTGTGTGTACACAGAGGCAGCTCTGCCAGTGTTGGATTTTTCTCAGATGTTGCAATACCAGTTTCATGAACACTTTGTGAGATAAATCATCAGCATTTACAAGGATCTGCGGAAAAAGCACGTTCTAGTTTGTCATTTGGAGAGATTAAATATTTCTGCTTTCTGGAAAGAGTTATTTTGTATTTTGTTTTCTATTAAAAGCATTTAGTTTAAAAAGAAAAATAAAAATGGTTTGGTCCCTTTCTGGGAAATTCGCTCCAACTTGCATGGGAAGAAGACAGCAGCAGCAGCATGCTTCTACACTGCTTAAGCCAGAGCCCACTTGGCACTCGGAGGCTGAATGTTGTGGTCTTGCTTACTGGATGTGTGCTGTTTTGATGTCTCCCTACTGGCTTTCCACAGATCTGATTTGATAGATCATGGAGTAGGGAATTGAAGGTTGTCTGAAATGCACATGGAGGATCTAGGTACCCCCTGAGGCTGACACTACACACCACAAGGCCTCATTCTGTAGTGCTGCATGACCTTTACTTTCTGGTTTGATGTTTTAAAATGCCTCTTTTGAGCAAATGTCTTCTAGATGGGCTGTTGATATTAAATGATAATTCCATTCAGCTTCCTTCAGACCTTCTGAATTGTCATGAGAAAATTCTCTTGAGAACACCTAAATTAGAGTTCAAACAACAACTCAAAGTTGCCTTCTATTTTATTGTGCACTTAGACATTGGTAAACAACCAAAATATTTTATTAGAAAAGTTTGACCTTTCTGAGATTAATAACAGCATATGCTGCAATTCACTCTGGGAGTACCAGAAACCCCTCTGTACACTTCGAGTTAAATGGCACTGCTAATCTTCAGGTGGTTGCATATCAAAAGTGTCAAGCAGTTTAACAATCCCAGACTAGGATCAGGCATTTAGGTGGAAAGATGTGGGGGGAGAAGTAGTATGGGTGATGGTTGTATTGCTGGTGCTTTGTGCTGTGCAGGTCTCTAGAGAGAGCTCCCTCAGCTCTCTTTAGCCAGTACTGCTCTCCCTACCAAACACATGGTATTCTTCAACCTGCAGTAATCTCTCTGGTTGTTTTGAGTGTTTTTACTCAGTTCTGTAGATTTTTATCCCAAAGGTTTCATTGTGAAAAATCTCGTCTGGCTGAGTGCCCACGTGTATACCTAGGAAGGATATGGCTCACTACTGCTCACTGGAATTCATTTTGCTGTTTGTTGCCATATGTCCAGAGCAGTGTTTAGATTTAGAGCAGCTGGACTTCTGGTCGTGAAATAGAGCAAACAGCAACCAAAAAAGAGGGGGGAAGGGGCAGAAATAAGGACAAAATGGGCAGAGAACAACATTTCCCTTTAACACCTCACTACTGCAGTGGAATTGGGCTTTTTATTACTTGGGTTACTCTGAAGTATTTTGCACACAGAATTGAGAGTAAAGTGACTTGGGAAGCAAATGCTGTTGCATGTCATAGACTAACACATATAAAAGTTTTTTCTGAGGTGTTGGGATAAAAAACCACTGAGCTTCAAACCTTTAAATTTATACATACTGTGTGGACAGTTTTTGGTGCGTATGGAACATAAATGTTTGAAGGAAAGAAACCAGGAAATAATCTAGACTATTAAGAAATGTTTCTGATTGAGAAGCTGAATTTTAAGGCAGAACTGGAAGGAAAGTATGAATAGGAGAAATACCATTAAGTCTAGCAAAATTTGTTCTGTAGTCTCTAGTTCCTAAGTAAGTGCATTTGCATGGAACACTTCCTTATTCTATTAGATATATATCAAAAACTACAAAAATGTTCAAGCTGACACAGTCAAGCACTTAAATGTTAATAAGCATCATAGCAGGGATCTTGCAGCTCATATGTCTCTGTGTAATTCTGTTCTCTGTCACGTACCTGCCTCCTCCTTCCACTCCAAAGCTCTGCTCACTTCATGTGCCCTGTGGATGATGCACAGTGCACTGGGCACTGCATGGGGTCAGCCAGCAGCTATCAGGAGATGCTGAGAAAGAGGACAATGGGCAGCAGTCCTTCCTTGGTTTACATGTTCACATAGTTTTGGTTTGTTGGGTTTTGGGATTTGTTACAGTAGACCCCCAGAACTGCAGGGAATGTCTTTAATAGCTGCTGATGGATTTATTTCCATCTAAATTAGTCTCATCTCTTTTATTAATCAGCTATATACTTGTAGCTTTCACAGTTTGCAGCAAGAAGCTCTACACCTTGTTTTTATGAGGGGAAAAAGTGTTTCCTTGGCGTTCATTATCTGAAAATTTTGTTCTGTTCCCTAATCTCTGGAATTGATAAAGACGATGAAGAGTAAAACACCCTTTCATAAAGTGTCAGGTGGTCCAGGCCATGGTAAATACAGACAAAGCTGAGGTAAAAGTCCATGCTTAGTCACTGAATACTGATGAAAGGAAAGGGTATTTGCTCTTATAAATTGCTACACCCATTCACAGGTGTATACTAAAGTTGCTTTTCTCTCTTTTAAAACTGGCATCTCTTGTGCAGCATGCTGCCATACTGCTCAGTCTAAACATCTCAATTTTCCAAAGGTACAGTTCATCCTATTCCTCCCCATTCTGATTTCTTTGTGAAAAGGCTGCCTCTTAAGAGTGTCTTTTAAGTCTAAAAACATTTTACAGAAATGGTATTTCCATTAACAGATCCTTTGGGTTTGCCAAGAAAAATAAAAACTACTTCAGACCATTTTGCTAACCTTGTTTCAACACTTGTTGACTTTTGCTAGACTTTTGGCCCAAGCAGGTTCTTCAGCAAAGTCCTGAAATGGCCTTTCTTCTGAGTGGTGTCTAGTCACTCATGATGAGTGAGGCTCTAAAACTGTACTATTACAAGATGCCTCTGTGACAGTTAAATTAATTGCCTGGATGTCCCTCACCAAAGACCATGCTGTCATGCTGTGCATTAGCTATGGGGTTTTTTTTAAAGTTACTGGATAGAAGCCACGACTGACTGAAATAACTCAACAATGCTTAAGATATTTCAAGTACAAAATAAACTTTGTCTTTGGAGTGGTAGTCTTTTATAACAATTTTAAATGTGTCTGACTTTCTGTTTCATAGACACTGCTACACAACAGCACCAAGCGGCACACGTACAGAGAAGGTGTTATGTTATATAGGGATATCTTGAACACGCTGCCCCAATCTTGGAAGATGCCAGATTACACTCCACTTTTATGCTTAGGCAACTGGGCTACCTAAGCAGCAGTGAGTGCCACGGGTCTGTCTGGAGGCATAGCAATATTCCTGCTGAAGCATCCAAAGGCTGGGTTGAACATGAGTCTCGAGAGTGATGGATAGAGGAGAACTAGGTGAGCACTAAGCAGAGCAAGACTGCTAGATAACTAACCATTCCTGCCCAAAGGAGTTTCTTATTCTCTGGACAGCAGGGACAGTACCTGTCCTCTGATGTTTGCCTTAGACCAGCCCTGGGCCTGGCTCTGCAACAGCTACTGAACCTTTGTTGTTCATGGAGAGGGACAGGGCAAATAAGGGCAGAAACTCCTGTGTGCTCATTTCGGTGATAAACTGAGGTCATGCTGTAAGACAACCCCAGACAAACAAGTGTCAACTGCCTGTGGAGAATGGCCATTTGTCTGGCATCCAGAAAAGCACAGCAAAACTCATGTACTGACAACTTGCCCTTTAGAACTAGCACAGATCCTTCTGGAGCTGCATGCACTTCAACAACAGGAATGAGCCAAGCCTTAAACATTCGCTCCTGAGGACTGGAGTTGTGAATGCACATGTGACTTTGTAGTATTTTAGGTTAACATATCAAAACTTCAGCCCATTACTGGAATTGAAGCAAGCCATGTTTGCACAACTTTTTGCCTTTTTTTTCTTTTCTTTTGGGTGAGCACCTTAGCTGGAGACATGTGCAGGACTGCTGTTGCTTTTTGCCATTTTTGCTTAAGGCAATAGCAGAGTAATCTGTATGTGATAAACAGACTGGAAAAGAAGAGCCAGAATTTTAGGCACTGTATTTCCTCCTGGCAACTCTACTCCACTAGTGCAAATATTTCATGACCACTTAAGGATGACTGTGTAACCATCTGTGAGTTTGGCCATGGTTGTGTTTTTATACTTTTTTTTTTTCCCCCAGAAGGAAAGCCTAAACCAAATTGGAGCATAAAGTTCTGTTGCATCTAAATTTTCCAGTGCCTTTGCCAGTCTGATCTCCTTGTCCTGGTAGAGGTAGAGGGTGTTTTGCTTTCTCTGTTCTTTTAAAAATTACTTAATCATAATGCTTACTTTTCCAAAGTCTCTCAAGAGGAAACATCCTGTGTTCTCCAACAGCCCTCATCCTGCAGCCTGCACAGGAAAGACACAAGCACTGAGAACCTGCCATCCTGAAGCACTGTTTGTGTCTCCAAAGATTGTTTTACTGCATCGAGATGACACTTCACACATCTCAGTGTCATCTACGTGCAGAAATGCCAGAGCCCCACCCACCACTGGGGTGCACCTGGCAGTGGGAACAGTATGCTTCAGTCAGGTTTAATTTCACAGTGTTTCATTTTCCTCCAAATGGCACTGCATAAGAATGTGTACTGTGGGATTTCAATGCTCTGGGTTGCTATTGTACTGCTTGCTTTGCTCGATGCAAAGACTTTTGTCCTGCAGTGCCTGTTTTTCTCTCCCTGAAGATGCAGACAGGCTACAAAACTATTTCAGTATCACACAGTAACTAAGCAGACCTCTAGCATTTGCAGTTTAATCTACAAGTAACCCCATCAGCTTTCATGCAGCCAGTCAGATAACCTAGGGATGGCATCGGTTGCCCTAGAGAGCCTGCAGCACCTGAAGCTTCACTGGAAGACATAAACTCACATCTTTGCAAAGTTTCCTATTGTGGTGCTTTCCCCTGTATCCTCCCCTGCGTTCACTGGGCTTCCCTCCACACCTTCCTGCACCAGGAGGGACAGGGGTCTGGCGCTGTGGCAGGTTTGGCAAGACCTGAACCCTCGGTACTGCACCCAGGCTTGAGGTTTGCTCTCTGTCCTCTGTCCCAGACTCGGGGTAATCCCCAGCCCCTGGTGTGGGGCACACGGTGCTGACCCCTGGGGCATACCTGGGCACAGCCTGCAGAGGCCTGAGGCTCCTCAGGCCACAACACCCTCAGCGAACCACCCCTCTTACTAAAAAGTGCTATTTGATCGAGTGTTTTCCCCCCTTTCACAGGCTATCCTGTGTAGCGTTGCTCCACAGCTACACTAGTGGTTTGTGTACTGATGTTTTCCAAAGCTGGGTTGTTCAGCCTGAACAGGAGCAGGCTCAGGGGAGACCTGATCACTCTTCATGGCTCCCTCAAAGGAGGCTGCAGCCAGGCGGGGGTCGGGGACCTCTCCTGGCCCGCGGCAGGAGACCACACACTGCGCTGCCTTTTCCAGCGGGGCAGAATTACCCCCAAAACGCCCCTAAAGGCGGGCACGGGGCGGGCGCAGCTCAGCTCCTCGCCCGGGGGATCGATTGGTCGCGCCTCTGCTTGCAGGGCAGCCGGGGAAGCGGCGAGCGCCAGGAAGGTTCCGCGGGCGCTCTGCGCGGGGCGGCGGCGCCAAACAGCGCCCCAGGCCGGGCGCGGCGCGGGTGCCGGGCCTGCCCCCTGGCGGCGCCCGGGGGTGGCGCTCCGCTGTGCCGGCGGCCCCGGCTCCCCGCTGCGGAAAGGTGGCGGGGTTTCCGTGGAACAGACGGCTGAGAGGGGGCCTCGTCAACGTGTCTAAATATCCAAAGGGAGGGAGGGACGGTGCCGAGAGGACGGAGCTAGGCTCTTCTCGGCGGTGCCACCAGGACAAGAGGCAGCGGGCAGAAAGTGATGCACAGGAAGTTCCACCTGAGTATGAGGAAGAGTTTATTTACTGTGCAGGTGACTGAGCACTGGAACAGATTGTCCAGAGAGGTTGTGGAGTCTCCCTCACTGGGGATATTCAAGAATCGTCTGGACACAATCCTGTGCCATGTGCTCTGGGATGACTCAGCTTGAGCAAGGAGGTGGGATCAGATGACCTGCTGTGGTCCCTTCCAATCTGACCCATTCTGTGACTGATTCTGTGGTTAAATATACCGTATATACCATATCCTCCTTGCAGCGCCAAAGGGAGGCAGTGGAGACGGCAGGGAGGCTGGGTGTGGGAAAGGAGGAAACCCAGGCACCAAGGTGAGGTTGCTGTGCTGTTGCCCTCACACCGCCAGTCTCCAAACATTCCCGCATCATCTGATGGCTGCGAGGAAGGTTTATGCAGATTCACTCAAATATCAAGGGAGGTTTATGCTAATTTGCTCAAATATCAAGGGAAACGGCTCTGGTGGTTTTCCCAGGATGAGGCTCCATCTCTCAGCATGCTTGATGGGTGTGCTAACCACTCAATTTCCCTAAATACTGAGAATTTGGCTGTATCATTTGCAGCAGCAAAAGGCTGTTCATGTTTTCTCCTGATCTTTTAATACAATTTTACTCATTTGCAGACTTGAAAGCATGTTTGTTCAAACCACTCTGGCAAATCAAATCTCACAAACTGATGTTAACTAATTCACAGAGAAGCTTGACCCAAAATTTTAAAATTGAAGTGTACATATCCCTATACTGGGCACACTAGTGGGGAAAACAGGATAGGGGGGTTCAGTTCCCGACTCTGGCTCCCAGTACTGTGTGGCCTCAGGAAAGCTGTGATTCAGTTTCCTTTTCTCAAATCAGGCTAAAGCGCAGAATATTGGTTGGAAAATGGCTCATAGCCTAAGCAATGATATGTGAAAAAAATAGTAACAGTGAAGGACTGTTCCTATGGATCATAGAAGCATCAACTGTTAAGGGTTAGAAAGGATCTTAAAGATGATCTTCCAAATCCATCCTTTCATGGGCAGGGATACCTTCCACTAGACCAGGCTACTCAGTGCTCCATCCAAACTGGCCTTAAACACTTCCAGGGATGGGACATTTCAGAACTTCTGTGGGCAACTTGTTGCAGTATCACACCACCCTTATAGAAAAGAATTTCTTCCTAATATCTAACATAATTTTCCCCTCTTTCAGTTTGTACCCATTACTCATTATAATCCTGTACGTGCTAGCCTGAGTATGGGCACAGATCTCGCAGCTGCCAGTCAGGGCATGCAGTTTGGCACATGGTGTCCCTGAAAATGGCTCTCCGTTGGCTGGAGATTTCCCCTTGTTCAGACCACGACCAAACCCATGGACAGGCAGGCTGCACTGTGGCCACAGGCCAATGAGGCTTGGTGGCCAGCCTCAGATGACCCATGTGAGCTTGGGAGAGAGGCACAGGGCAGGAGTCCGAGTCCCTGATTCCTTATCCTAGCTGCCTCAGCTCCTGGCCCTCTCCCAGGCAGGACTTTGCCATCAATAGGCAGGGCAGGGCAGGACAGGACAGGGCAGGCTCACAGAATCACCGAATTGCTAAGAGTTGCAAGGGACCTCAGGACATCATCTTAATCCAGCCCCATTGCCAAGGTAGTGTCACTTATAGCAGGTTACACAGGAACACATTCAGGTGAGTTTTGAATCTCGCCAGACAGGGAGACTCTACGACCTCCCTGGGCGGCCTGTTCCATGCTCTGCCATCCTCAACATAAAGAAGTTCTTCCTCCTGGTGAGGTGGAACTTCTTGTGTTTATGGCCCTGCTCCTCGCCCTGTCATTGGGCACCACCGAAGAGTCTGCCACCATCCTCTCGGAACCCCTCTTTGCGATATTTACACTCATGAACGAGATGCCCTCTCGGTCTCCCGGGGCCCCACTTCCGTAGGCCGTGCGGCGGCAGAGGGCGCTGGCCGGCCCGCCGG
>VXAU01003994.1:387332-423380 GCA_013399695.1 Formicarius rufipectus
CCCCCCGCCTACCCCGCATTGCCAGCTCCTAATCTGTTGGGTTTTGAAGGGAAAGTGAAAAGTTTTGGGAGTTACAGAAGTCGGTTCTGAGTGTTTAGTGCCTCTGTTGCGTGTTCAGCACTGGCTTTGTAATCAGCAGGCAATAAATTCGAGCCCGAGCCTGTCTGGAATGAAGTCAAAATGGAAATCCGAAGCTTTTACTTAAAAATTAATTAAAATCCTCTTTCCCAGTATTTTTTTTCCCCTGAAACTTTTGTAAGGTGCTTTGAAAGCTGTTTATTTTTAGTGCCTATATGGTGAAGTCAAAACACCTTGGCTGTATGAATTGCACTCTCAACACTGATGCTATCAACATAGAAATGAACTTTCCTTGACATTGCTTCTTCTGGAGTTAATAGGATAATAGCTGTTAGTAAGGAAATGATATTAAATTATTACGTGGGTTGGTTTTTTTGAGTCATCTTTATTGGTGGACAGTGCGTGCATTATCATGGCTGTGTGAGGCCTGTAGTCCTTTGACAGTATTTGGGTAGTTCTCATGGAATGGGTTAATAGCGGTTGAGAGAAGAGAGGTGAGGTACTTGGACTTACATAAACAGGTGGTTTGTGAGATGCAAAATACTTTGCACAAGATTTTATTCACAGTGGTTATTTACAGAGTTTCATTGCATGTTGGTATTACATAGCCAAAATAATTTGGATCCAAATGAATTTTTAAAAAGTTTTGGACTACCTGCCGATTTTGCAATGAAGTTCTGTGGTTTTCCTATTTAGGTTTAATCAAGTAAATAAATCAGTTATTTGAAGGATGGCACTTAGGACCCAAGGCTCCTAACTAACCAATCATTTAATTTAGTTCCCTTTACTGAGCACTTGCTGTCAGCATGTTTATCACAGGCAAGGTAGGGTATACTTTTTTGCAATTATATTTTGAAATTAAGTGAAGTGTCCTTAAATCTGTGCAGTCTGTTGATGATTTTTATCTAAGTAAATCACCTATCACAATTCCTAAAATTTAGCTACATGCAGTTTTGTCTCTTGAGCATGAATTACTTGGCATGAATTAAATTTAAAAAAAAAAAAAACACAACAATGCAACAGCTTCATGATATCAAGTCATGTGGATGGAAAAATTATGCAAAACTGGTCTTCAATGTTCTGTTAGTCTTGGTTCTGGGAGAGAAGCGGATTTATGTAAAATTCATCTTTATTGACAACAACAAAAGCTTTCTCTTAAGTTGTATTTAAGTGGAAGGAAGGAAAAACAAGGAAAAATCCTTTGGGTCATTACAGAGTGCAGGAATAACAAACATGGACAAAATCCATTGTAGGTGGTTGTAGGAAAATTGCATCTACCTATTGTATCTAAAATATATTAAAATATGCTGCATTTTGTTCCTGTTGCAGCTTCGTACTGAGAAACTAGTCCTTAAAAACCCAGTATCTCTGTTTTTCCTACGTTCAGAGAAAGAGGAAGATAGTGGTTTCACTATATGTATGAAATGAGGGTAAAATGTTTAATTTCCTCTTCAAGTCCACAGAACTGGTAAGCAAGTGCTTTGTGATCTCTTCAGAGTCTTTCAGATGCTGTTTTCTTTCTGCAGGAAGGTTGAGCTCTTCCAGATTCTTTGCAGCTTGTAGAACCAGTGGTTGGTAACAAAGGGATGTAGCACTACCACTGTGGAGGGCTGTGTGCCCTTTCTGTAATTCTACATGGCACGGGATAGTCCACTTCTTGCAGTTGTGCACTGAAATTCACAGCCACAGAAGGTGAAATAGTTGCAGTGAAGACAGTGGAAGCAGAGGATGATTTATGTGGAAGTTGAGCAAGACTGGCTTCGCTGATTGTGGTGTGCTGGGGAAATGGTGTCAGCTGATGAGGTGCAGGTACAGAGGCAAAGGCAACCTGCACCCACTGTGACTGGCACCAGTGATGGTTGCATCTTGCTCTGTGCTGGGCTTCTTCACCATCTGCTGGCTTGGGAAGAAGTGGTGTGCTCTGGCCCAGAGTTCCATGGCACTGGCACACAGTACCTCTTGCAATGCTTTCCTCGCGGAAGGAGCTTCTGACCCTCTCGTCATTTCATTCCCTTTTAGGAATGAAAATGAATGTATCAAATGTCATACTGTCAAAAAAAAAAAAAAGTATCAGTGTAATGTGTTCCATATCCAGTTACTTCTAGGGGGGTAGAGCTGTGAATGTGTTTTAAATGGGACATGTGTGTTAAATTTTGTTGTTTGTAGTTAAAGTAGTAAAAAGAGAGCTAAATACTATGGCAGGAATTCACCCTGTCAGTGACTACAGTTTTTTGTAGTGAATTTAGGAGTTGGTAAATACCTCCCAGGTTTAATAAAGAAGAGAAGTAATTGTAGGAATTCTTCGGCTAATGTGGTGCTGTCAGGTAAACCTCTGTCTTCAGTTCTGTTCCTGGAAAAGAGGACAGGGCCACTGTTGAAATTATTAAATCCTGCTGTGTATATGAGACCACAAAAATGCCTTTTCAAAATGATCCCTTTTATTTCCTCCTGCCTGTGAGAATCTGTCTGTTGCATTTTATCCAAACCACACTCAAAGGAAACAATAGTTCTATTGAATTTTAAGTAAGCACAAGGAACTCTGACATTTTTAATCCCATAGTAAAGTGTGCCCTTTCCCTCTATAAAACTTCCTGTGCACTGAGTCAGAAGGATTGTTTTGTACACAGGTCTTCTCTAGAGATGTTAAAGAAATGATATTTCATAAGTTTTATTTGGTAATTTTTGGCAAATTTGTAATAGCTGCTTTCCTATGGATTAAAATTTGCCATTAAATCAGAAAAGCACTGCCTTATTTGTAATTGGACTCTTCTGTACTATAAGATTATACCATTGTACCATAATAATAATGATATCATTATTATTCCTGTCCTTAATTGAGAAATACTGGATTGTTGTAGATTCAGGGAACAAATGTTCTTAAAAACAATTCTTAAAAAAAGTCAATTAAAAAAAAAAAGTTGTACCTAAAACTACACAAATTTTTCAAGTGTGTTCCTTGTAAATGTAGTTCAGAAACTGTTCTAGCAATTCATCTGATTGAGGGATGATTGGAGTAGTGAGCAACTGGAATGTTTTTGCACAGGATGCGGATAGAAATGTGAATGTAGAACACACCATCTATGAGTAATGTTACTAGAAAATCATGCTTTTGGTTATTTATACAAGCTGATGGTTATTAGGTCAGTACTTGAGTAGGAGTATCTTTGAAGACTTCAGTTACTTTAGGAAATTAAATTGAAGAGACAATATGTGTTTAATTTGTAGTAACACTTTAATGTTTTCATTTTGAAACTACTGCTCTTCCAGGCATTGTGCTATGAGTTTGAATATCAGCTACCTACACACTGTTAAGGGTATGGTTTCTCCTGCCTCTCACCGTTTAAAAATGAATTAGAAGTCAGGCAAGTGGCATCTTCTGAAAAATCCAGTCCATCCTTGAAAGTGAGTCAAATTAATTCTGTACTGTGCATAATGGCAAGGAAGCTAGTGGGAGCAGGAGGAGGCTTACAGGCACTAGAATGCTCATCTATGTGGAACCTCAGCTGAACCCCAGCCTTCTAAATCTTCCTATTTCTGTGCCATCACCCAGTACCTGGAAAATTTACCTTCACCTCAGAGGTCCATGTACTCAGCCACTGTTTTTTGTTACAGTATTTTGTTAGTGTAGAGTGGTTCTGCTTGTCTGAAAGTAACTCAGCCATCACATTTGATTTTTCTGAAGGCAGTTTTTGTGATTTTAAAATCATAATGCCTGTCTGTATCTGTATGCAGCGGGAACTTACTGATTCTCATATGCAGTATGCTGAAAAAAGTAGGCTACATGTTTTTTTGTTGTTTCCCACCCTAGTTTTTCTGACCTACCAGCACTGCTCTTTAAATAAAGCTAGTATAATACTTAAAAGATTCCAGGAGGTAACATTCATAGCTTACTTTATAGTAAAATCTAGCTACTCTGCCCTGTTCCTGATAATGCCAAATATCATTACCTTGTTCTTCTATATTTCCTTCCTGATTGGCTTTAATGATCTTAATTCATCTGAGGTCAAATCTTTACATGTTTGTCTTTAAAACAGCTCATCCCCCAACAGGCTTGCAAGCAATTTGTTGGCTTTTTAGACTTCAACATAGTATACTGGGTGAAAAGGATGGTCCAGTAAGAACAAGCAAAATTAGAAACATTCACTCTCCTGATGGTGTTCTTGCATGTAGAAAATTGGTTTAGGTCAGTCCATGTTCTAAAGAGAGGTTTCTGATCGCTCTGCCTACTTACTGCTTGTAGACCTCCTGGTTTATCAGTTGGTGACCAATTCCTTGTCCTCAAATGAAGTTGCAGGTCTGCTGTCAAGAAGCAAGTCCACGTTAGCCTTAACAGAGAGTATGTTGATCTTAATAGTGATAGATTTATCACTTTTTGAAGCAATCTGGATTTCTATGTAAGTAGACAAGCAAAATGTTTGCCTAACATTTCTAAGAGGGCTGCTCAGCTGCTGCTGCAGCCAGCTTGCCTGGTCATTGGTTCTGTTGCCACTTTGACGTCCTGATCTTCTAAGTTCCACTGCTCTGCCTCACATTTTCTTTATTGTCATCTCATAGCCTACAAAAAAGACTTACTCTAAAAAATAGAAGTTCCAAAATGCACTATTTTGCTTAATGCAATTTTCTGGGTAACAGAGCAAGCTGTATGAAACTAATACTATAAAGTTTACTCTGGCCTTTTTTTCTGTCAGTAGCAAACTTCAGTGTCACTGAAGTGTCTTTATATCTGGTCTCTGAACATCTTGTATTCCTCCCTTTAGCCAGTTATCACAATGACAGCTCCTCTTTAAGTGAGGAGATAGAACAAGTGTTCGCTGGTTCCTATTTTTTGAATTAGGCAACATTTTAAAACAAACAAAAGCAACCACTTGGCATCTGTGCAATTTTCTAGTTGTTCTACTGATATAATCAATGCAATAGTTTTAATTAGGGAACCTTATTTTGCATGTGATTTGTGATTGCATTAATAAAGGCAGGTATATTGCTTAAGTCTTCAGTTTGTTTTAGGTATTTGTTTTTCATTCTCTTAAGGCTGTTGAAAGTAATTACAGTGAAACCCATATTAGTTTGAATGAAGAAGAGCTGAAGGTAAATCCAAGATAGGAAGGCTGAATCACTAGACAGAAACATAAGGGGGTTTAGCTATACTCTTCCCTCTGTGAATATTTATATCTGCATTTCATATATCCTGTTCCACCCATAACTGAGAAATTGTCTGGATTAGTGGAGACTGAGCTGCCGTGCAGTGCTGAGCTTACAATCAATGCTATTGCCAATCTCCAGCTGCCTTGCAGACCGACCAGCTTTTCCTGACAGGAAATGACCTGGCTTTTATTGGATTTTTCCCTGCTGTTTCACAGCTTGAATATAACGGTGCAGCGAGCCTGTTAGTAAGGTCATTCATGAGGTTTTAGCTAGTAAATAATATGCTTATGAGATGTGCCTATGGCATGGATCATGTAAACTTGCCGCTGGAAGTTTTTCCCTTTTTTAGTGTGCCGTCTTACAGGATCTATAGCTTCATGTTGAAGATCTGAGTCTTGTATCTTTCACATGCTTGCTGGCCTGAGCGTAACACAAGGGAATTACAGCAAACAAAGCTTGAGTAAGAACCACAGGCTGGATATTGGATGCAACAGCAAAGATGAAGCTTGTTTGGGTAGCATGTGGAACTCTGGAACGCTGCAGGGACAGCGCAGAGAAGTGTTTACTTCGGGTGGTGGAAGGTCTGCATTTCTTGTACCCTGAATTCTTCTTTATAAACACACAACTGTATTTACACTTCAAGTAAAAACTGAAGCAAAGATTTCCATGTGTGTTGTGGAGGTGGTAAGAGGAATCAAACCATCTGTGTCAGGTGTTAGAAGTATTGCTTATAGCAGTGTGCTTTGTGGAGGCTGGCTGCTGTCTTCATCACAGAAGTAATACAAGAAGCTTAGTAGAAAGGAATGAAAATTCAGACAGCTTCATAACTTTCATCACAGTGTCTTTTTGCCTTCATAGGCAAGTCTTGCAGAAATCCTGTGAACAGTTGCTTTCAGTGTGGAGTTGGCTGTTGGAAAATTATGCTGTATAAATGTCATTGTTTTGGTTCAGTGGTTTTCATATCAAGTTTGTTCAGTTTTCAGTTAAGATGTGGTTTTTCCTTGCTCTCAGCCTTGCAAGCTTGGCTTGCCTTTTAGAATTGAAGTGTGTTCTTGGCTCAAGAACTTTTATTGCAGATTAAAGTTCAAAAGGCTAAGTCTTGGTCCAGTGTGTGATTTTCATACTCTGTGATACACCTTCAAACAGTTAGAGGTTGTTCATGGGTGATTCTGCAACTGGAATTCAAGAGCTCTGCTCATCAGGAAATGTACTTCTTATTAAAGCTTATGCTATTTTTATTTTAGACCAACATTAGTAAATAGTAAAACAAAATTAATTTTGTTGGTCAGGAGTAAATCAAATGGGTTTTTGTTGAGGTTTTCCTCAATAAAACTGTACAGTTTTGATGGTCCTCAGATCAGATCTTCAGTCCATTGTTCTATCAGAAACAGACAACTAGAAGCTTTCACGTAGTAACAAGCATGACTAGTAAAACCTAAACCAAACAGAATTTGAAGGACTGTGTGTGAGAATTTGGTAACTGTTAGTGGTCTCTAAGGAGGACATCCTAAAAGATTGTTAATTATTTCAATTGGTACTCATGAGCTTAATAGAAATTTGAAGTGAGAAATTATTTCATTTGTACTGTTAATGATCTTACAAGTTCAGAATAACTTCTTGTTGATTTGCAGCTGCTGTTGGCTTTCTGGCAGTTTCCAGTGTCATTACTATGTCAGCCCCTTTCTTCATGGGCAAAGTTATCGACATTATTTATACAAATCCCAGTGAGGATTTCACTGACAGCCTGACCAACCTGTGTGCCTTGCTGAGTGGAATCTTTCTATGTGGTGGTGCTGCTAATGCTACTCGTGTCTACCTCATGCAGACTGCAGGTAAAAACAGAAGCAAAAAGTGATACTGAGAGTAATTTTGTCTATTGCAGAGTCACGATATCTAATGGTCTTAAATTCTTGGCACTGGCTGAGAGATCCTATAGGAATCAGTAGCTTTTTTATTTTTTTTTTTTTTTTACCAGATAAAAAGTAAACTAATAGTGCAAAGATAAGTATGCTGGAATAATTGTACATTTTTATTTACTATTAGGTGACGTCTTCCATATTACTCTCTTCTGGTATATTAAAACTCTGTAATTTGAATTGTTCATTGCTGTGTAATTCTGTTATTTTTATATTGTTTATTGTTTATATTGTTGTTTATATTGTCTGTGTAAAGTCCTGTGTGCCATGCTGGACTGACTTCTGTTTCTGACAGGACAAAGAATTGTGAAACGTTTGAGAGCAACGATGTTCTCCTCTATTCTGAAGCAAGAAACAGCTTTCTTTGACAAGACCAGAACAGGAGAGCTGATAAACCGCTTATCTTCAGATACAGCCCTCTTGGGCCGTTCAGTGACTGAAAACCTTTCAGATGGGCTCAGGGCAGGAGCACAAGCGTCTGTTGGGGTTGCAATGATGGTATGGCAGTCTCTTCCCTGCTTGACACTTCTTGTTTCACATTTGTTTCAGTTCTGTTAGATAACATAGGAGTGTGAGTCAGTCCAGGAACAGTTGTGTGTTCTTGGACATGAGTGTGTTTCACTGGTTATCTACAGTAAATCCATAGATTATTGCAATAGATGATGTGCCTGTAGCCACTTGGTGTTTACTCACAAGAAAAATTTGGAGGAAGAAGGATTGAAATTAACTTCTGTAGCTGCCCAAAGCTTTCAAGCAAAGAGCAGTAGGCAAATAACTGTATTCTTACTGAAGAGATTAAAATCAGTGATGACATTCCCACAGTTGTAGGTAAAACAGGGTGTGAAGGGCCTGCTGAAAAAGTCATTAAAGTTGTTGATTCTGGTTAAGGCCTAGGTAAGCAAAGGCAGTGCTGAATATTAAATTAATGCTGAGGATTTGTATAAGTATTAGATTTTCTACTTTAATCAGTCAGTAAATAATCTATTTATATAGGAAGTGTGTTAATGAAGGTCTCAGTGAAGTCCATTAGTTAACATTCCTTGGTGATCAGTCGGTTTACGTAAAAATCTGACTTCTCTTGATTTTTTTTTTTTTTTTTTTGGTGGCATTAATTTTTTATGCTTATCTGAAAAAATTGGTTGCAACTATCTTAAATGAAGGTGGAGTCATTTCTGCTGTCTACCTGGAGTTAAAAACAGATAGCAAAAAGTCTCGTCGAAAAATAAGTTTCCAATATTGACATTATTACAAACTGTTAAGAGTTTCCATAAGCAAAGAGAGTCTAAGGTTTTATTTTACCACATATTAAATGATATAACTTTATGTAAGGCATTCTGTTACAAAATATTGCCATGATACAGTGGTAAGGGGTGGGCTATAAAAACTGGCCCAGAAAGAAGATATTACTATGAAAAAAATATAAAGCCTGCAAATTATGTTGATTTTTCATTTTTCTGGTGATTTTTGTTTTCAATACAGAAAGCAAGATGAAATTAAAACACATTAGATCTAATTTCAGTAAATCTTATGAAGAGAAACTCTTTAGGAGCTTTGATGATAGTTGTTACAAGTAATAAGATTTGCAGTGATAAATTAAATACATTGTTCCACCCATTCATGGGTGCTGGGGAGTACTGCTGACTCCATCTGTTCCTGTTACCCAGAAGTACTGTATGATACGTTTCTACTTAAACTTTCTGTATTACGCAATCTATTTAAAAGCTGTGAAAGCACTTTAGAAACTGTGTAATAGCTTATGTCTCTCAGCATCCCCAAGAGATTTCCTAGTAGGCCTGTTTATTGGCAGGTTAAGATACTTGAATAAGACCACACAGTGAACCAGTGAGAAAGCTAGAAATGAAATCCAGACCACTTTGCTTATAATCCTTTGTTCTAACCGTGGGATACTTCTCAAATGCTGTGGAGGACTGGATGTTTTGCCTGGAAAAAATAAAACATAAATGAAAGCGTGGCAGCACTATATTTCAATCCTACAAGTTTAAAAAATCTCTAGCAATGCAAGTTGCACTTCAGTACTCCAGTGATTATTTTTAATCTGAACGCTAACCCCTGACACGTACCTTTTTCTTCTAGTTTTTTGTGTCTCCTAGCCTGGCTGCATTTGTTCTAAGTGTTGTGCCACCCTTGGCTGTCCTGGCTGTGATTTATGGAAGATACTTGAGAAAACTTACTAAAATGACCCAAGATTCTCTTGCAGAAGCAACACAGGTAATCTTTTAACAGATGCTTTATAGTTGATTTCAAAGTTGCTCTAGTATAATTAGGTTAATCCTCTGAAGTTACAGGTCTTCTGAAACTAATTGTACTGTTCGTTGTCCTAAGCTATATTGAGCACCTGTAGTTTTGCACCTGAATAATATGAAAGGTAAATGTCAGTAGGACTTACAGATCTCAAAAACAACCATGCTTCCATTGTCCATAACAGTACAATGTGGATTTACTAGGCCTTGAGAATTTAAAATGTAGGAGAGGATAAGGAGGTTAGGCTTTAGTTGTGTGAGAGCATAAAAAACATCAGCCTATGAAGTCCTGTGTAATTTGGTACCTGGGTTTGAGAAACACTTTTGTTGGATTACAGGTATGAGTTTGAAGCCATCAGAAGCATCCTGGATGGACGTTTGCTTTGTTAGCAAGTCCTTCTCTGGAGTGCATCCCTGACAAATGACCTTATTGTCATCTCTTTAATGTTAAAGGGGCTTGGCATTTCTTACACTTTTCTGGGCATCTTAGTACATACCTGGATATCTGAGAGGAAAGTAGAGGAATCTGTTGTTTCTGAAGAGGTTGTAGAGGGCCCTTCATTGTGTTTGCTTATCACACTGAAATGTTCTGCAGAGCTATTGGAGAACAGTACTGATAGTGACCTTTTCCTCAAAGGCTGGGGGTAAGGATACATCATTAAAAAGCATAGAAATATAATTAGGAAAGATCTAGTTAAAATAGCCGCAGTTGTCAGCTGTTATGAACTTGGGATGTCCTCTGTAGAACTTCTGCAATTTGACTGTGCAGAAGGAAGATTAGCTCTCTTCTGTTTGTCTTCCTCATACCATCTTGAAAGGAAGTTCATGCCTTTAGAAACTATGTGGGACTTCACAAGAACAAGTAGTGAACAATTCAAATTTTCAAGTTGAATAGGGAATGGAAGAAGGGGAATAATTTTTTTTATATCATAGTTTTATTTCCAAAAAGGGGACTTCTTTTTTATGAGACCATCACAGTGTCACAACTTAGTCTAATTGGTTACAATAGAAGTATTTTAGAATTAATACTGGTTAGAAGTTAAAATAAAATGCTGAGTTGAAGTGAGACATTAGTAATTGGGCTAAATTAATTCCCAGTGTTGCTTTGATCAAATGAGTGGAATTGTTTTAAGAAATAATGGCAGGCTGTTTTGTGTGCTTTAGTGTAGAATAGAATATTTTCTCTTTCCCCACATTTATTATGAATAGTAATTCCCCCATAGGTATTGTTCACATCAAATTTTTTAACTCTGCATTTGTCTTTTTCTGTCTGGCACTTTAGACAATCATGAAATTCTTTCTAAAATGCCTGGGCATGCAGTGTACTTTTGACCTAATGAAAAGATGTACAAAAGGGGGATTGGGGTGGGGAGGAGAAGACATGAGAAATTTCCTGTGGTATCCCAAGACATGGAGATTAGTGTAGTGATATTGGTTTAACTTTCACATGTTTTGTAATATGAATATTTCAAATTGTGTGCCTCTGTGTACTTGTTTCATTCTTTGCTTTAATATAGTTAGCTGAAGAGCGTATTGGAAACATAAGAACAGTTCGAGCTTTTGGGCAAGAAGTGGCTGAAATGGGGAAGTACACAAATAAAGTTGATTATGTGCTACAACTGGCTAAAAAAGAGGCACTTGTTCGAGCAGGCTTCTTTGGAGCAGTAAGTATATTTTAATTAATGTAAGCCAACCATGTCATGCCAAGTGTCAATTGTTTTAAAATGTATGAGGATACTTCAAAATCTGCAAATAAATGATTGAAAATAAATTGAGCCTACATAAAACCATGGGAAGACTGGACTTAAATCAGTCCAAAGTGCAGTGAAACTATATCTCAAGATACAGTGGTATGATAAAGTCACTTTAAGTATTTTTCCCCTATGCCTGCCCCCATGGCTGGGAACTATTTATCTGAGGCCACACCTCCTATTCAATTAGCTAAACCAGTGAAAAGCTTCTGCCACTCATTTTACAGGTTTGGTTCTCTGATGAGATGAGCATCAATGCATAGGAAGCTGGGTAGTGTACAGATGGGGGAGGGAGGGTTGGACTGCTTTCTTCCATAACTTTATTGCTTAATTGTATTCCAAAACTGCAACATAACTACAGAATATCAATTCTTCTTCAGTGATGGTGTAATGGTCGAGACTATTGCTTGGTGTTCCTTTCCATCTTGGGAAGGTAAAAAAAAAAAAAAAANTGGGTTTGCTTAGAATTGGCAAGTTTAACTCAGTCCTCCAAAAGCCCAGATACCTATAGTATGAGAGTTCTTTTTATTAGAAGGGAAATTCTGAAACAGTGTTTTAGTGGATGAAATTTAAGAGGTATATGACAAAATATGCCTTTTTCTCTTTTTCCTTAGACTGGCCTTTCTGGAAATTTAATTGTCCTCTCAGTCTTATACAAAGGAGGATTACTAATGGGCAATGCCTACATGACAGTTGGTGAACTCTCATCTTTCCTCATGTATGCTTTCTGGGTTGGAATAAGCATTGGAGGTATGGAATGGGAAATTAGGTGTTCTTCACTTGAAAGTGTGACAGTAATGGGGGCAGGTGGGAAGAAACTCTTAAAAGATCTGGCTTTCTTATAAAGTCTCTTCCAAATGATCCTCCCATGAAATCATTCTTTTTTTTCCCTGAAGAGTTAATGAAAATAATAACTTATAACTTAATATAAACTTTCTGTTTTCCAAAAAGAATACAGAAATTATTTTTTCAAAGCGTGCATGTGACAGGTACATTATGACTTTTCTTTATGTCTAAATTAACATGCTTACCATACTGTGTAAAGAAATAATATTTTTATTATATTTTTTACCAAATATATAGGTCTGTGCTATACATACCCTATTTAGAAAGGCACATGGAATTGAGCTGTAATTTAGAATGAAGTGTCCCGAACTAGAGGAGTACACAAAGTGCCAGTAGAACATTGCACTCTGGTGTGAACCTTACGGTTTTCCTTACTGACTGACTCTTCCTTGAAGCTCACACTCTGTAATCTACTGGCCCAGAAACAAGCTGTTCATCTTTTTGACAGAGCTGTCTTCATGACTGCATACGGGCAAAAATGAAGATAAAGTGCTTTGAAGTTTGGCAACTTACTGGAGTGTTCTTTAAAATGAGCCTGTTACTTCTGATAGACTGGAAGGGTGATGCAGCTTGCCTGTGTTCTTCTTTTCTAAGACTAAGCCTGATAATGTGGGAAGCACAAATATGCGCCTGAGGGCAAAATTAGCAAACCTGATTCCTTGTATATCAAAATTCCAGAGGCACCTATTCCAACTACCGAAACCCTTTTTTCTTTGCTAAGATCTTCCAAGTTTGATCAGTGAACAGATACCCAGCACTTTAAAATCATGGGACAAATTAATTTGTTAATTTGTTAAACAAATGAAGGTTAGAAGCACTGCTAAAAATGTCATTAACTCTTTTTTCCTATAAAAGTATCTTTTTTAATTCTACTGAATCTCATTGGAGAATGTAGTTCTGCACAGAGCTCATTCTCACGGGGACTCAGAAGCAGAGGTGTCTTGCCACAAGAGGCCTGCCTTCTTAGACGCCTACAAGGCATATAAATCTTCCAGGTGCTGCTTGGTATATGGCACCATCAATACATACAGGAGTTCATGACTTTGCTGCTTTTTGTTCTATATTTGCTGTGTTTTCTACCATATGGCACCATCAATACATACAGGAGTTCATGACTTTGCTGCTTTTTGTTCTATATTTGCTGTGTTTTCTACCAAACACAGAAAATGGGTTATGAAAATTCAAAACATTTTCTAATTTGTATTTGCTGTCCCTAATACAAAATGCTCTTTCTTATGAGTGGTTGTGAATTTGCAAACCTCAGTGCTTGAGTTTCAAGGTGCTCTGTGAGGCTTATGCCTTGCCCACTGTGCCCTGTTCTAGGTTGTAGATGCTTTGGATCTTTTTCCCAATTAGAGAACTTGTCACCATGACTAGTGCCTTGCATTGGAAGCTTTCAGATAGTCCTCAGCAGCAGCATGATGAAATGCCCTGCCTACACTTACAGGCTCGTGACCTTGAGCTGGGCTTGTTGCTCTGCAAGAATAAACCAGTAAACCCCTTCTAATATATCCCCTGGTTTTTCTTCCCTCCTGAAATCACTCTTAACACTGTAAGCATTTTAAGGTATTAGTATTTTTATTCTGTTAGAATTCAGAGATTTTGAAATTGGTGTCTTTTTCTTTATAAATACACACAAAAAACTAAGAAATAGGACATTTTATATTTATGCCTTATTCCATTTTTAGTTCTGTGTTAGTTTTCTCTGTTTATTTCACTAGAAAGCCCTTCAGCCAAGTTACCTATCGGAAAGGAGGTTGTAGCCAGGCAAGGGTTGGTCTCTTCTCCCAGGCAACCAGCAATAGAACAAGAGGGCATGGGCTTAAGCTCTGCCAGGGGAAATTTGGGTTGGATATTACAAAGAAATTCTTCACAGAGAGAGTAATCAGGCATTGGAATGGCCTACCTAGCTAGGTTTTTAAGATGAGACTGGATGTGGCACTTAGTGTCATGCTCTGGTAATCATAGTGGTGTTGGATCAGGGGTTGGACTTGATGATCTCAGAGGTCTCTTCCAACCCAGCTGATTCTATGATTCTACCTCCACGATGATTCACACAGCTGTTAAGAGCTGGGACCCAGTACTATATACATGCCTTGTCCTTAGCTTTTGCTCTCTCCAGTAATGTTTGCTACATACTGACATGGGAGACATAATCCCTTACATTGTCCATTCTCCATGTAACTTCTCAAGGGTCAGTTCAGCCTTAGTTTTCATAACCTCTCTGCACTGTGGCTGACTCGACCAGGCTCCCCTGTAATAGCATTAACCTGTCTGATAAAGAAGGGCATTCAGAATGCTCTGTTCTGCTTGAATGAATTGAAGCATGTGGCTGGTTGGATGCGAAGCTATTTCCCTAAAGTTGGATACTGTTCTTCCTGACAGATGAATGAAAAAGAGCATACACAAGCTGAGGTGTATTAACATTTTCTTCAGAAATACTTGTTTAACAGATGTAAATAAGAATGGTGAATAAGGATTATTGGCAGCTTTCAAATGAGACTAGACAGGATTTAAATCAACAAGTTTGACAGTGTTTTGGAGTAAAAGATCCCCTACACATCTGATCCTTCCATGCTGCTGATGAAAAGTATAATGCTGATTTTATCTTTCCTATGTCTTCCATGCCCTATGGATACATAATACTGTTCTGTTTTTTGTTTAGGTCTAAGTTCCTTTTATTCAGAGCTAATGAAAGGACTAGGTGCTGGTGGACGTCTTTGGGAACTTATTGAAAGGAAACCCCAACTTCCATTTAATGGTGGGTTCTTGGTTTGTTACTGTTCATAGGTTGATTTTTCTCGTATGGGTCAGCAGTACTTCAGAAGGGTGTGTGTGTTACTTAAAGGTAGTACTGACTTACGTTCTTTTGAAAGAAATTAGATACAATGGTAATTCTTCTGACTTTTCCAAAGTATGAAACAGATGATGAAAGTTTCCTTTAATCAAAAATTTTAGAAGCCAAAAACTTGATTTAATTAATTACTTCTTTAATAAATTTTTCTTTAATTCAGAATATTATGTTAAATATATTACTTTGAAAGTGATGTGACTGAGGACATGCTCATTTCTAGCCTTTTGGAATATTTTTTTGATGTCATCACCATTTCTCTTGGATCAGCTTTAGAGTGAAAAGAGTGGAAGGAAGTAAGAGGAGAAGAGGGAGGAACCCTGAAATAGCTATGCCTCATGTTTCCACTGAAAGGCTTACTGTGCTCATCTCTAATGGCTAAGAAATGTCCAGTCTGAAAAGAGAAGCTTTCAAAACCAAATGGTTTTCATTAAGAGTATTTCAAGCTTAAATGTTCCATGCTAATCCAGTGAAAACAGGTCCTTAGTGAGGCGCGTTGATTTGAAATCTGTCTTGCAAACACCGACAGTTTGAGGCCTTTCACTAACACCTACCAAACTGAATTTTTGAGTCCTTCTGCCATAGGAATGAATGTCTGACCATAACTGGGGAATAAAAGAAAGGAAAGCAGGGAGCTGATATGTGGAATCCTGCTTCTTGGGAGAGTGTGGATGTGCAGCTACAGCAGGTGTTGCCTTTGGAATGATGTGCACCTCTTTCCTCACAGTAGTACTACCCACATTTCTCCCTTATTTAGAGGGACAGGGTTTTATTTTCACAGAACTCTGGCTGTTGCTGGTGAAAACAAATATCTCAGCAACAAATTATAATGTCTTTTTTTCCTGCATCTAGAATCCAAACAAGAAGCAAGTATATAGCTTTTAGATATTTTTACAGTAATATATAGAGAAAGTGCTACCACAAGTAGACTTCCTGTATTGCAGTAGATTTCAGTGTTTCAGGACACAGAATAGACTGTGCAATAACTGGAACTGAGGCTTAAGATAAGCAATTGTTACTGTGGTAATAATAAAGATTATGTGGCTAGCCCAGGATTTAGCAAATACATTTCTTTTCCCAAAAGGAGGTTTACAGACCATTGTGTAAACAATAAATTTATAATGTGTATGTCCATAGGTTAAAGGCAAGGAAGGAATCTGGAATTGTATGCTCTTGCCTTTGCTATTTCAATGCTACTATCATTAAACTGAAAGCTTGGAGAAGAAATGGGAATCTGGAGAAAAGAAAAGCAAAATAAATTACCTGGTTTTGGAACAGCAGAACTAGTGACGTCTTGATTGCTGCTGCTGGGTGCCTGTGTTTCCTGTCCACAGTTACTGTTTAACCAAACACAGGCATGTTACTACCATGTGCTGTGGCTAGTTGGGGGTTATTTGTGTGCTGCATCTTTCAAGAATTAAGGGGTTTGAGTTGTGTATCTCTAGCATGAGCAGACACAACTCAGATGTTGTTCTAGTGCTGCCAGTTTTCACAAAACTGGTAGGAACTTGGTCAGTGAGACTCGGTCCTTTGGGAATGCAACACCACTGTTCAGTTAGTTTGCTTTGCATGGGTATGTGTCACTGGGACTTAACTGGGCTTGAAGAAATTTAGTCTTTGTGTTGCCTATTTATAAGCTTTTTGTAGTAATTATATTCTTGTAAGATAATTGTTTAAATCAAATGCTGTGTTCCAGAAAGAAGCGGGTTTTATTTAACTTTGGTAGTCATTCATTCATGGTGGTTTGTTACAGTATTTCACAAACTGAAATTTTCATTTCAGTGAACTGTTGCCTTAGAGTTAGGTCTCTGATTGGTATTCCAATACACTGTTGCCTTGAATTTATTAAATGCACTTTCCACTTAAGAGAAAAAAAATAAAACTGAAAAATGGCCATTAGAACAACAGACCTAGCAGCGCACTGTTCCAGTGACAACCTCTGCTGAAAAGCTACCCAGTTAACAGGTAGTAGAGAAGGAACTGCACTTGTTCAAAGAGGAGAGTGTTTCAGGTGAGTTTTGTGGCTTGGCGAAAGGGCAGTAAGCGATTTGCAATGTTTATCTTTTTCTGTTCTATGGTAACAGGACTTTGGCCTTCACCAGTACCATTTTATTTCATTGCTCCTAATTACCAAACCTTAAATTGTTTATGATGTGTTTAAAAATTCAGATAATTCTAGGAGAAGTGATCATTGTTAGTTGTTAGGAATTAGCAAGATGCAAATTCTCCCTCTTGCTGAAGGTAGCCTACAGCTTCAGTGTTGGTGAGCAACCTGAAATTGCATTCAGGTACTAGTGTTGTATCACACTGATTCACTCACAGCTGAAATGTAACCCCTGTTGTCCTGAACTGTGGTTTGCAGCTATCCATAGATTGACTGTGGAGATAAATGCTTTTATTGAGTGTCTGGAAAGCACGTTCTAAGAAGGCTGAGCGAATTTTTTTCTGTTCACATTTTTGTATTTTTTTCTTTGCCATATAGAGGGAATCACATTAGACAAAGACACATTCAGAGGTGCTTTGGAATTCAAAGATGTTGAATTTGCATATCCAACCCGTCCAGAAACATCAATTTTCAAAGATTTTAGCCTTTCCATTCCGGCTGGCTCTGTTATGGCTCTGGTTGGCCCAAGTGGTACAGGGAAATCAACTATTGTATCCCTTCTGCTGCGGCTGTATGATCCTATCTCAGGTATGTTTGGTGTGTTTCTCTCATTTGTGACAATTAATGCCTTGCATCTCAGATACACCTTATAAATAGTGGGGGTTCCTGTGCTTGAGACCCGTGTTTCCCTCTGGGGTGTATGGTTACCCTGTGGGGGTGCCTTCATAGCTGTTCATTTCTGATGCACCAGTATAGCATGTGATTCCTCATGAGTTTTAATTCTTAACTGTTCCTTCTGTCTCTTTTCAAAATACATCAAACACACTTCTCTGTTTCTTAATTTAAGGTGCTATCACCGTTGATGGCTTTGATATCCGCCAGTTAAATCCACTGTGGTTCAGGACAAAGATTGGAACTGTAAGTCAGGTAAGGAAGAAAAAGAAATTCCAAGTGGGTGGAATAATTTTGTGTGATCAACTAGTTCTTCCTCACTTTACTTCTTTTTGAAACTATAATATTGCTTCTCAGTGAAATCCCTACATCTCAGCATAACTACTGTTGCACATGCTTCATTCTAAAAAGAAGTATTTAGAGCTAGTCCCATTATTCTGTAGTGTGTTTTTATATAATCATAGAGATTATATTATGAGAAAAGTGCATGTGAAGACGGGAAAGTATGTTGCTGTAAATCGTATAGGTATGACCATCCTGATGTTTCCTATAATTTGTGGAAGAAAGTAACACAAAGCTTAACAATTAATTGCCTTTTGTATTAATGGAAGTCACACAATCATATTTTATACAACCGTTTCAAAAACTGACATTCTGTGTTATTTCTAAGAAAACACAATTCCACTAGGAAAGCATGAAACTAGAGCATGGTTGGCACATACTCTTCAGTGCCACCTCCCTAACAACTTCCAAACTCTGGAAGTACCGAGAGGTGTTCAGTGGTGTATTAAAAGTAAACTACTTGATCAATTAAAATGTTCATTCCCTTGTCTCCCCAGATGCTTCCCAGTGCAATTAACTGTTAGGCTGACGTTCTGTTTAAAAGCATAAGTGTATCTGGGTATTTGTTGCATTTCAAAACAACTTCCTTATGTAATAATGCCACCAAAAGCTTTTGCAAAAATGATTTTCCTATTAGCTCATTTATTTTTGAATTAATGTGCTCCATTTGAACTACCAGTAAGAGATGCAGACTGGTATTCATACTGTAGCATGTCTCTATTCAGACTTCTCTTGTTTCAGACACTGTACTGTTGGATATCACTTGTCCTATCTCACAGCTCTCTGTTGCAAGCTTTAATATAAATTAAATGCACAAAATGCCATAAAATCTGTGTAGAGGTTAAGACAAGAATCATCATTGTTGCAAATGATAGAACAGTTTGTGTTGGAATGGACCTTGAAGTGTCATCTACTCCAACTCCCTGCATTGAGCAGGGACATTTTCAACTAGATTGGGTTGCTCAGAGCCCCTTCCAAAGCCCATGTTTCCAGGGATAGTGCATCCGGTACCTCCCTGGGCAACCTGTTTCAGTGTTTTACCACCCTCACTGTAAAAAACATCTTCCTTATATCTAATCTAGTCCATTAGTTGAAAACCTTTACCCCTTGTCTTATCACAACAGGCCCTGCTAAAAAGTCTGTCCTGATCTTTCTTGTAGCCCTCCCTTTAAGTACTGAAATGCCACACTCTGGTCTCCCTGGAGCCTTCTCTTCTCCAGGCTGAACAGCCTCAACTCTCTCAGCCTTTCCTCACAGTAGAGGTGCTCCATTTCTCCCATGAGATGATGATATATAACAAAGTACAAAGGAAGGTTTTATGATATTTGAATGTATGGCTCTTTCTAAACTGTTCCTAAAATATTAGGAATTTAGTTGTTTTATCAGCTTAAAAACCAACTTATTTTATAACTGGCTTTCACTGTCTATTTTGGTGTTACGAGAGGGGTTTCTTTAATTTGTTTTTAATTCAATTAACTCTAGCTCCATATTTTTAATGAATATTTTAAGTGGGATTTGTTATTTGAGATACAGACAATACTCATATGTAACTACATATCTATCATATTTAGCTATGTGTTTGAATTTGTCAGGAACCAATTCTCTTCTCCTGTTCTATTGCTGAAAATATTGCCTATGGTGCAGAGGATCCTTCTACTGTGACTGCGGAGGAGATACAAAAAGTTGCTGAAATAGCTAATGCTGCTGGTTTTATCAGAGATTTTCCAAAAGGGTTTGACACCATAGTTGGAGAAAAAGGCGTTTTGCTTTCAGGTGCGTCTTTATGTTGCTTATTTTAAAAGTCTGGATACAATAGAGTGAAATACAAATTCTATTATTTTTTGTTACCACTTTTTTCTCCAAGCTGTAGCCTGCCATAAGTATTAAAAGAATCTCCCCTTCATCTTCCTTCCTCCCTCAAGTACATGGGCCTAATTCTGCTCAGCCAGGCATTCAGTTAAAATTACTTCATATATGTTTTCCTATTTCAATTTACTGATTTTTTTTTTCCCCTAGGTGGACAAAAGCAACGAATTGCAATTGCTCGAGCTCTGCTCAAGGTAAGCCAGCATCCAAACAGCTATTTAGCTACTTTTTGGGAGGAGGCAGGAAGAATTGAAAAGGAGCAGGTCTTTCAATGGGAGAGGGAGAAAAATATTTTTAAAAAGAAAGTTGTATCTTTTCCGTTAATGAAATTGAAAAGGGCTGAGTGGCTTAACTAAAGACAGCTTACTTATGTCAATACTTCTTCCTATCATGTTTTTTTATAGTTCTTGCCAGGACTGATGTTAAAGCATTGTATGATGGCTCATTTTCATAAGACCAGGTTAAGGATGAAGGAAGACTTAAGACTTTAAGAATGTGCTGCTACTGAACTCAAATATGAAACCCCTGTGTTCAGATCTGTAGCATTCATGGGTTTATTTATTTATTTATTTATTTATTTTGGGAGGCAGTTTACTAGCCCTTTGGATGCCTTGTCTTAGCTTTGAGGGGAGGTGGCATGGATTTGGGACAAGATAATATTTCAAGTGCAATGTTGTGACATTTTTGTCTTCAAAGATTGATATGAGTCTAGCTTCAGGGCAAGCTCTGTGCTGCACAGGTATGAGGAGGCTTCTGAGGAGAAGGACAGGGAGTTTAGTTTGGATACAGCCACAGGACCTCACAGGGAGCCAGCTTGGTGCTGATGCTCAACTGGAAGTTTTGATCCTTGCTGAAGCCAGTTTGCATTCACATTAAACCACACAGGTCTCCATGCTATTCCTGGTGTGCCCAGTTCTGCTAGATTAAGAAGAATTTCATTATATCAGTTCTCTTTTACCACAAATGTTGAAAAGCTGACTGTATTTCAGGTCATGCATTTTAAACAGTTCAAGGGATTAGAGACAATTTCATGGGAGAATAAAAAAAAAGGTTGTAAAAAATAAATGAGTAGTTAATATAGTGGTGTAGTTGGGAGTGCAGTGGAGTTCCGTCTTTCCCAGATATAGTCTAAAGCTTTTACTCTCAACTTTATCAAGGAAGTTTGGGTTATATACTGTAACTCAGAAGTGAATTCTTTCAAGGGATTTGAGTGCTGGCTTTTTGTGGTTTGGGGTTTTTTTTTTAATCACTGAATTGGGAAGGGTTTTTAAATGCTAGTTCTTAAGTACTACGTATTTTATCTGTGAGAGAAATACCACTTGTTGGTAGGATTCTGTTACTTTTTATTACCAGGCAGTGTTTATAGCAAACAGACTGCAAGCAAAGGGTAACTGAGCCTCTGCAAAAGGTTCACACTAGAGAAGTAAATCAGAAGTTGAACTTTTGACCACAGTGCTGCCAAGTATGCATTAAAAATCAACTGTCCTACCAGGAATAGTATTCTGCTGCTTTAGTTTGGAAAATCTGAAGATGGAAAAGTGTTGTTTCTGTTTTGTCCTTTTAGCATAGATTTAGATTTCTTAGATTCTAAAATCTAAAATCTCTTAGATTTAGATTTCTTAATGCTTTGAATGACTCTCAGTTCTTTTGATGAAGTAAGTACTGATACTTGGAGTTTTAAGCTGTATGAATCCTCTTCTTTATTGATAGAAATATTCAGATCTTGTTTAATTGTTAGAAATATTCAGATCTTGTTTAATTGTTATCATAGCAAATTTTACTTTCTTCTTCAGGATCCTAAAATTCTTCTGTTAGATGAAGCAACAAGGTAAGAAAGAAAAGAAATAGAAACTTAGAAATTTTGTACCTGTAAAACTCAGATTTGGGACCTCTTCTTTCTTTCTCTGCATGCCCTTGCACAAACTATCTAGCCCCCTCACTGTTCTCTACCCGCGAAAAAGACTGCCTTCTAGAATGTGTGACTTGGTTAGGAGACCTGTGATAAAAGCTGTTTATGCAAAGTGGAAGGGATAGCTGATACGTTGTGTTGTAATATTTTATGGAGTTAAATTTGTAACATATAACTTCATTTTGAAACATCTCCTTAAAGCTTTTCTGTATCTTTCATTTTAGATCTTAGTGTACAAGGGATATGATTATTCTGCAGTACAGCTGATTTTTTTTTTCCACTGAATTAATTTAGTCTTATTTCTCCATGCTTATTTTTGCATATGAGAATTTGCAATGCCTATAACTTGGATGTGAGCACTAAGCATATTGATGAAATGTCCCCACATTCCAGCGGTTCCTCTTTCCCAGCAATAGAAAGGGTTTGCAATTTTGACAAAATAAGCCTAATATACACAAAACTGACCTGTCTTAAAGTAACAAATATCCTCCTCTATCCTGTCCCCACCCCATTTCTTACTAGTGCTTTGGATGCTGAAAATGAGTATCTAGTGCAAGAAGCTCTGGACCGGCTGATGGAAGGGAGGACAGTCCTAATTATTGCTCATCGTCTGTCTACTATTCAAAATGCTGATTTTGTTGCAGTCCTTGGCCAGGGTAAAATTCTTGAATGTGGAAAACATGAGGAACTACTTGCAAATCCAAATGGACTTTTCAGGAAACTAATGCAGAAACAAACTTTTCTTCAGAACAGTGATACTTCTGCATTAGATTTACAATCCAGAGAAAAGAATTTATTAAAAGAAAATGTATGAGAGAATGTATGAATAATGGAAGCTTACAAATTACAAATACTATAACTTATATTTCAGTTATGTAAAGTAAATGTTATATTTTTTCAAAATGTATAAAATATTCTTTTGAAACTTAAATGTGTTTAAACTTTTTATTGAAAGCTTTTTAATAATTGTTGCAATATTTTTAAAATGTCACATTGAGATAATTTCAGTGTATAGATTTTTCTGCTTTGTGTTACATTGGGAACGTTTAGAATCTTCTTTGCTGTACTGCACTGTATGATGATGTTCTCTATTCTCAAGTTCAGTATTTTAAAGGTAATTAAATGACAATCTTATTATTTTCCTATCATTGTCTGTCTCTTTTCAAGGAACTTTTACATTTTGTGCTTCTCAGTAGTCTTAAAATGCTGGAATTCAAAAATGTGTGACACTAACATATTCTGAAAGTTCTGTCTTCTACTGCACTGTCCTTCCTGTTACCATTTGTTCAGAAATGTGATTATGTATTCTCAACTTGATTATGATCCCCATCTACAGTTACTGTAGAGAATTACATATGAAAATATTTTAGAGAGTATGAAAGCATGAGTTGGAGGAAAGTTCTTTTAAAAACCCAAACAAACCCAACAAAAAAAGCAAACAAACAAAAAAACTGACTTTACATAAGGACCAAGGAAGTGTATTAGTGTACAAAGTCAGCATAAGAAAATCTAAAATTGGCATGCATTTTCTTCCCATTTCTATTTTCCCATTTCTTTACTTTCACTTCCTTTCTATGATAACATCCAAAAGGACATGCCTTTACATATGTACATTTTTGTCCTTTTGTAAGGCCTATGTCAGTTTTGTATTGTTAATTAAAATTTCAGTTATAGTAATCATGAGTTTTGCCTGAGTACTTTATTAAGAACAACTAGCAAACTACCTTCTCAAGAACTAGTAAAATAGCAGCACTACATTAATTTAAATAACTGCAGGAGGATATATTTGGCAGTGAAGAGTTGACTTTGTGTTTCTAATTTAAGAATCTCTTTTAATACAATCTCTGAAGATTGAAAACCCCACAAGGCAATTTTAAAAAGCTAGAAACTTTCCAGGTCACGTTAAAACTCATCCACGCTAGGAAAACTTGTGATGGAAAACCTTATTGGCAATAGCTGAGATACCTAGTGCTGGGCAAGCTTGAAATGTTTATCTAATGTGCCATTAACGGCACCTTGTGGAAGCCAGTGAAAACACTAGAGAGGAATGAAAATAAAATTGCATCCAAATGTAACTTTATCTTCAGGTACAGTTTGCCTAGAAGCATTATGTTGTAATAAAGATATGCCAAAAATACCACTGACCAGTGTTTGAGTGTTGACTACCAGTTAATGTATTTAGAGGACCTCGAATCTTTAACTCTTACTAATGTAGTCTCTCCTTACCTGAGATTCAACAAGCCCCTTTGTTTTACACAGGTTACAGGAATTCCTTGCAGCTGAATGAATGTTTTATGTGCTTTGTTCATTATTTGTTCCAGCAGGTATTGCAGCCTACAGACAAGTGTGAAAAGCTACAGAAAAGCTCCAGTCCACAGAAAGGTGAATGTTTGTCATAACAGGTACATTGGGTAACAGACTTTATTTGGGTTGGAACCACTCAAAATACTCTTTGGAATATTTGTGGGACCTTCAAGAACTGGTTAAGTCTCTAACTATTATCAGGATAAACTATTTCTGTGTTGAAAATGAGATTTAAAGGTTGAGTGGTATCCTCCCTCCTGAAGATGAAGATCTTAACCCAGGGCTGGGTTATCACAAGGAAGGCAGGTAATTCCCTGATTGAAGTGTAGCTGAGAGTAGGCAGAAGCCAGTCAGCAAACAATGACTGTACAAGCTTCTTCACCTTAAATATTTTAGTCACAACATGTGAAGAGTTTTTAAAATTATTTGAATGTCATCATTCATCGATGTTGGGAATATTGATTTGATTTTGGACTTTGATAGAGAAGGTTATATAGAAGGATCCTACATTCATGTAATACCATAGTGAAGCTCCATTAAATCTTTGTATTTTGCTTTTCCCATAAAATCAAAGCTAAAGAAGACAGCTTGAGTTAAAAAGGCAAAGCACTGAAACTGACAGGTGCCTCATACTTCACTCCTGCCACAGGAACCAGCTGGAGTTTATCTCCTCTGTGTTTTGGGTTCTCTTGTGCTGGACCACAATGCACGCAGAAAATCTGACAGTCCTAACTCTTTAATCAAAGAATGATTTTGCAAAACTACAGGAAATTTTTGAATTTTTGAATATTCCTTCCCCTGTTAATTTAGTTGTTAACTAATTAGTTTTATTGATACTATACATACAACTCAACTTCTTCCCTAGGTGGATGGCACATACACTACCTTCTGAAAGCTCTTTTTCACACAAGCCCATGCCTTTGAATATTTTCTTTCAGGGAGGAAAATTTAGTTCTCCTCCAAGACTAAAACCTATTTCTATACCACTGGACAGCCGCAGTCCACAATAGTTATTTACCATAGTCACAAAACATCCCCCCTTCCCCTGCTCCCACTGGTGCGTGAGCTCAGTGAGACTGATGCAGTTAACCTGACTTCTCTAATAATTGGCAGTGGATATTAAACTTTGGTTTGGGATAGTAATTCTGACAGGCTGACCTTCAAAATTCAGCCGTTGGTACTGAACTTTCAGTTTGGGGTTAGTAATTAATGTCTGATCTCTGGGTACTAGACTTTGGACCCAAAAATAATAGATGGTAACTACTGTAAACCCAAGAAGCTGAACCTTAACAAAGATCAGCCAAACACAGTTGCAGCTGGGCCAGTGATGATCATCTAGAATGGGTGAGGACAGTGTGCGGGGGTTCCTTGATGTACCAGCGAAACAGAGCATGAGTCAAGACAAAAGGTGAAGAGTTCAAAGGAGGATGACTATATATGAAGACCACCCAGCCAGGGAGGAAGAAAAACGACCACCACAGCAGCCAGTGTTACTCAATCGAAGGAGTCACCTATCTCATGCATCATCATCATCATGGCTAGACTTTGCGAACAAAGATTTGGGAGGGTTTTACCCATGCTTGCTGCAAGCACGCTGATGGCTGATAAGGCCAATGTGAGATAGGCAAGTCCAGTTGCAAAAGGCACAGCAGAAAGTCTCCATAGGTGGGACTGTCAAGGCACGGTTCTTTCTGCGTTGTCTTTTCTCCTCCAGACTGATTCTGTGTGCTGTTTCAAAGGACAGCAGCGTGTGTCTCTGTCTCCTGATTGGAGGCCAGAGNGTAGACATGTATCTCCTGCATAGTGTATAAGATTCTAATCAGAGCAGGGCATAAAGAGCTGCAAACTCGGCAGTTCAGTGGAGCGCGTCTGGCGGAGTTATCCCCCACGCTCCCGTCGCCTCAAATAAAGCGAATACCTGCTACTCCAGAGACAAAAAAAAAAAAGTCTCTGGGTGTTTTGGTTTTTTTTAAGGCCGGAATTCGGCATCAAGACGCGCCTCCCAACCCCAGGCGGGCATCCCGCCGGCAGGCTGGGAGTTTGCGCCGCATCCCTCCCGCCCCGCCCGGTCCCGCCCCGCGGTGACGCGCTCAGACGGCGCCCGGCGGGATCGCGGCTCCCACATCCCCAGCCATGTTCCCGTCGGCTCCCGGCTCGCCGCGGACCCCCGGCGGGTCGGCCCGCAGGGCGCTGGGCAGCGCTGCCCCCAGCCCGCTGTCCCGGGCGGGCGGCAGGAGGAGCGTGGCCGTGGTGGCCGCAGCCGCGTCCCCCGTGCTGTTCTCGCCCGCGGCGCGCAGGAGCGGCTCTCTGTCCGCACGGTGAGTCCCGCACACCGCGGGCGGCACCGGGACCTGCAGCGGTGCGGTTTGTGGTGTGGGTTTTTTTTTGGGGGAGGGGTTGTGTATTGGAAGGTAATATGTGTCTCTTGGTCGCCCGTAAATCTGTTTATTGTAGGTTTTATGGTTTGGGGTGTTTTGGTGTCCTTTTGAGCAGTATGCACTCTAGGCCATCTTAGTGTTCAGGAAGCTCGTGCTTCGCCTTCTGTTCTGTATTTTTAGTAAGTCAGAAGTGCTGCTTGCCGTTTATCCTAAATAACACTATATCGTCAATAGACTGTCACTCTGGGAGTTGGTTTCTTTTAAGGCAGTGCTGAAGATTCTAGACAGAGGTGTGGATTTATAGAATGAAACCCTTCCTATAATGTATAGATTAGCCTTTATTGTTTTTACTTATTGCTTCCTTTTATGCAGGGTTTGTTCTACAAGAAATCTTAACGTCTCCCAGCTTGATTTCTTTTGAAATCCTTGATCAGGGATCTTTTTGAAACCTCTGTGGCAGCTTAAGTACTTAGTATTGTCTGTTTTGTATTCAGTGATACTTTTTTCCCCAGAAAATTCTGATAAAACTGTTGGGCATGACTTTTCTGTATGAAAAGGAAAAAAAGAAAATCTATCAATTACTAAACTACATTTGCTCTCTTTTTTCATTTTTCTACTACAGGAGTAAGACTTTATTAGTCTGTGGTTTCTTGAATGTCCTGAGACTCTTTGTAGGGGATCTCATATACTCTGTTCTCATGATAATAAATTCTGACTGAAGCATTTCATAGTTGAATGGCTTTAAGGTTCTTTAAAAGTAGTATTGTACATTGAAACTATAGAGTACCACGTGTTCAGCTTTATATGTTATTAGCTTTTTTATTTGATAGCTCTTTGAATGTATTCCTGTATGATATATGAGAATAATAAAACGACTGTATTTAAAAATAAGATAAAATAGTCAAAGTTTAGACATTTCACACCTACCCACCCGGCCCTTCCCTTCCTTCCCCCACCCCACCTTCCTCTCCCTTCTGTATGAATCTAAACTGGGAAACAACATGAGCTTCAGATCACACTCGGAGTTCAGAATCTTTTCTCAGGAGCAGCTGTTGTTGCAATAAATAAGATGGTCTATTTTCAGTTTTGGGGAACTTTTACTTCAGGTTGGTTTAATAGTTTTTGCAAATTGGGTGTCAGGTTTGTCTTCTAGTTGTAGGTCATAATCTTTGGCCATTTCACGCTGGGAGGCCTGTGACATCAGTTTACTTGTGAGGAGAAACAAAAGGAGGGCATTCTTCTAAAAGCAGAGAAACTTGCCTACTTAATCGTGTTCAAAAGGCAAGTCAGACCTATGCTGTTCGACAGAGAGAAGGTGCGGAGAGATGCAAAGCAGCTTTTATAAATTATGTTATGAAACAGATAAGAACTGCACTCTCCAGAGTAAAATAAAGGCACTAGAAATGCAGTCTGATCCAGGCTGCCGTGAGTGTTTGAAGTGTTGCCCTGTACGAACATCCTTATCAAAGCCAGGAACGGAAGCAGGCCCTGCAGTCAGGGTAGAACTTCTGTTAAGCTGCTTCTGACATTGTGGAGAGCTTAATTCTATAGATAACCAGAATGTAGAGAAGTTGAACAGTGATTTTGTTGCTGTTAGAGTAATGCATATTTAAAACCAGTTCTTTAAAAATAAAGAATTTGTTGACAGCCAGCAATTTGTAAGGTGGCCACTGAATTACTGCTTAAGATGGTGCTTGCAGGGGGAACATGTTTATTTTATATAAATGTATTTTTAAACAGATACTAATGAAGTAAATGTCTGCTGAAACTGATGAAGAAACAATAGAAAGCTAACTGGAACTTTCTGTTTTGTTTAAGAGCAACTCCTACCAGAGTTATCCAGCTTCCTACAGCAACTGAGACTATTAACTATGATGTTAAGGCTTTTGGATCTTCTCTGCCTGTTAAGGTTATGGAAGCCCTAAAGAAGGCTGATGGTAAGAATCGATTTTCTCTGTTATTTTTCTGATGAAAACTGACAGGGGAGAGAAGTGTTAGCATGCTGTTGATGCCATTTAAATGCTAACGTTACAGTGGAAACTGAGATGTCTTTGCCTTGCTTTGAATCCACCTGGGTTAAGTAACAATAATTGTAATAGCACCCATGTGGATGTGAACATATGGAAATATCCCTTGGTTGCTGTCTTAGTCAATATATTGTAATGTGCAAAGTTGTAAAGAAAGCTAATAGTGGGGTTTTAGTAACTTCCTTGTTGGTTCTTTCTTGCCTCTTTTACTTGCCTTGATTTTGTTGTGTCCAACAGTGAATGCTCTGTTTTTTTCTTACTTTATTTTTGATCCCCACTTGTTATCACTTCTTAAAGACTCAATAATACAAACCCTTCCCAGAGTTAAAGAAATTGGTTTCTTAAGCAATTTTTGCCCTGTGGATAAGTTTTCTTTTTATAGTAAATATAAGAGGAACCAACTATGTATCTTAAAAATCATCTTAAAAATTGCTGAATGATTGATGAAGCTGTTATAATCTGCTCTAAATTGATGAATCAAGCTTCTAGGATTGTGTTGCTTTTCAGTTTCAGAAGTTGAGTGTTTGTCAAACAGATTTTAAATTATATGTAATAATTTGATATCTTAGATGGAAATTCTAACATGGAAAGCAATTTAATAGAGAATATTTCTTAGTTTCCTATGAGAATGAAATTTTATTGGTTTAAAGGTTACTCTCCAGTGTTTTAAAAATCTGAATGTTTTTTTTTATGTAGCTGATGACCAACTGAGTGTTCAAGTGGATGAAAGTGGATGGGCGTGGCTAGTCCATAAAGAGAGGCTGATTATTTGGAAGATTGGTCAGTCTGCGGTAGCGAAGGTAACTGAAAAGTGAAGATGGATGTCTATATTTTGTACTAGTTGAACAACTTATGCAGCTATGGGGTTTTCATTTTTTTTTAAACAAGAGTTTTTTGTAAACTAAAGTGTGTCTGGTTTCCCCCAAAAGCAGTAGCTTGATATGAGGTCGTGCTGACAGTAAGTGACTCTCAGACTCTTCAGTTTTAATTGTCACCTTGACTCTAAGGTTAATTCTTTATATTTTAATAGGTTCTTATGTTCATCTTGAGAAATCTCATTTTAAGAGTTAAAAACTAGGTGATGTGTCACAGATTAGTTTAGATTACTCTGGGATTGATTTTCCACTTGTCAAAAAAAACAAAACCGGTTAGTTTTAGAAGTGCTGAACATGTTTCATCTAGATTTTGTAGGTCAAGAGTTGTTCTTTTCGCTCTGGACTGTGTTTCAGCATCATTTCAGTCAATAGCAGGTATGGTCAGAGAAAACATGTAGATACAAAATCAGTATCTCTCAAGTAGTGCAATGTAATTTAATTATACAGGTCCTGTGCTTACCATGGAGTGTCAGATTTATGCGTTTTGGTACTTCTAGAGATTTTTCAAGGAATTAAAGTTTTTGGTTGTTAACTTCATAGGGGGGTAGGGAAGGAAGGTCTGTTTTCATTCTCTACTCTGTTAGTATCTAGTAAACTTTCTCAAATGCTTCTAGTTTATTTTTTTTTGTGTTGCTAGAGTACTGTATTAAGGAAAATCAAATAAACTCTGAATGAAATAATTTGATATTATAATGTTGTGATAAACAATCAGAAATAACTAAAGAAAACCACTTATATTTGAAAATGTACAGGTGGTTTTTAGCTGTTTGCTGCTTCTGACAGCTTTGCTGGAAATGTCTTGTGACATTCTTTAGATTTCCTTACACAGTGTCTGGGCTAGTTGAAATTTTATTTTTAGCAGGGTCAAAAAGTCTAAAATTTTGTGGCAGAGGAACAAGTTCTTCTAGTCATATTTATTATGGCATCTCTTTCTTTCTTTCAGTTATCTCTGTGCAAGGAACTTCAGCTGCCACCCAGTGACTTCCCATGGAGTTCTAGTTTAGCAGCTATATCTTGTCTCGGTTCCTCAGGTGAAGCACCTTCTCTGCAGGTGATCAAATTCTACATTTTAGTATTTAAAAGCCCCTTACAATAACTTTGAGTATATACATTTTTATCAAATACTCATTTGAAAATATTTGGCTTTGTCTGTTGTCTATTCCAAAGGTCAGGTTTGATAGTCTGCAATCGATATGTCTGAAGTAAAGAAAATTCTGCTAGTCCTTTCAAGTTACACCATTTACATCAGATTAAATAGTAGTTTTCCCAAGGATTAGTTGGCATGCTTTCATAACAAACAGAATTGCTGTAAGCGAAGAGGTGCTGTTTTAACACCTAATGTTTGCACTCTGTAGGCTTATGCCTTTATGAAGTTAAAAACCACCATGTGATTTGATATTTCATTAGAACAGTTTGTTAAATTATAGTCTGCCTTTTAAGTCTTCCATAGTAGCTTGTAACCCTTGGCATCTGAAATTCTCCACAGGCTGTCTTCTGTCTCGCAACTGTAAGTTTTGTTTGCGTTTCGGTAGCAGATCCTGAGTGAGGAACAAGAACCAGTAGAAAATACTCGTTAGCAAAATAAGCGAGTATAACATTCCCTGCTTGCATTAAATGATGCTAGAGAATCTTTTTGTGACTCTGGTTCCAGGTTTGTCGGTGGGCCTCCATATGTATTTACTACTTTTTTCTGTTTGTCACCCACAGTCTCTGTATGTAAGATAATATATTTTAGTTAAAACTGCAGTCGAATTAATACTGTCATCTTGCATGTTCTTTTTCACCTCAAGTCTCTGGCAATAATGGTTGCTACCAGCGAAGGTTCTGTGCGCTACTGGCCCAATCTTGCACATGAAGGTGCCTATACAGACACGTTTACAGACTTTGGAGGCTCTCTGTGCAGTTTTCTAACAGCAGTAAAGGTAATAATAATATGATGTATATTAAAATACTGGTTTTATTCCTAATCTAAAGATGGAAAGGCTTGATCCATGTTATCAGTCCTATATCTGCAACAAATGTCGTGAAAGTAACACTTTTTCATCATTAGATTCCAAGGATTATATGAGGTATTAATTCTGTTGTTTAACTGAAATTGAGTTATATGGATAAAAATGTCATACAAAGCTAAGAAATGCTAAGTGCTACTCAGATGTTTGTCTTTTTCTTGACATAACCAGATGGAAGTCTTGCAATGTAGTTCACTTATATTAGTGTTCTGTAGGATGCTATGCTATTGAATAGAAAAGAAAAGGTTGCAGTGTGCTTAATAATGCTTTGAGTTTTAAATGCACATGTGGAAGTTCAATGTTACTTATTTAATTATTAAACATACAAATGTTAAATGTAAAAAGTTAATATATAAATGTAGAAAGTTGCCTGTAGAAAGTTATTAAATTATTTTCATATTTTTCAAGAAAACCATTTTAAAATTAAAAAAACATCAAGTGTATGTTACACTGACTCAAATATACAGAATAATGTGGGAAAGTTGTTTAAACAGCCTTCTATGTGATATTTTTTTTCCTCTGTTAACTCTCAAGTACTAAGGATGCCTCGTGTCATGTTCTTCTTTCAGGTTTACCCTTATGAGCTAACATAAAGACTATCAACTGACAATATAATTTTTTGAGGAATGTGATTTTTATTTTTTTTTAATGCAGTTGTTTTTTCTTTTTGTTAGGGAGGAAGCTTTATTTTGTCATCTTCCAGAGGTCAACTAGTCAGGTTGATACCTGATAGTTCTGGCAAGATTCATCAGCATGCTCTGCCACAAGGTCAGGGCATGTTTTCTGGAATTGGTAGAAAGGTTTCTTCACTTCTGGGTATATTGTCTCCTGGAAATGATGCTCTGGTAAGCTTCATGAACATTCATCTGCATTGATTTCTGTCCATAATTTCTAACCTCAGTGTTTAAGAAAGAAAAAAGAAAAGATTGTGTTAAGAGTGTATGATGACCAAAAAAGACAAAACTCAGGTCATTTATGTTACTTACATTTCTTTGGAATTTGAAAGACAGAAACCAAATAAATTTATGCTTTGTTAAGGCAATTGTTGACTTGCTCTTCAGATTCAAATAAAAGGAGACTTTGAAATAGTAATACTTCCTGAGGAATACGCAGTGATTCCAAGTCCTGCCCCTTTTTGGTGGTAGCCTTGTTACAACACGAAGAAACAGTAACCTGTAATTGTACTTTTCTGATTTAGACCTGCCGAGCGTTGATGATTGGGGTGAGTTTTGCCAGTGAACTCCTCAGAAGTTGGTGGAAAGTAGGAGAGATGTGCTTAGTATAGATGTTCTTTTATTTTTAAAATAAGACTTCTCTTGGAAATTATCATAATACTCATCTTGGTTGTAACTTGTGTACATTGCCCAAGGAAGTTGGGGGTTGGGTTTTTTTGTGGATTGAGAGTGGTTTAGATTTTCATACACAAATATTAAAGCTTTGCTTTAACCTTTTTAGCTTTTTCTTTCTTTAAATGCAGATTTCTAGCATTCTTTGGGATAGAGAGAGATCAAACTTTTATATGCTGACGAGTTCTAATCTAAACAAATGGGAGATTGATGATTCGTCAGAACGTTATATTCTCAGCTGGGATATCAACAGGATCCTGAAAGAACATATTACAGATGCAATTTGGGTAAGAGCCTGCTCACCTGGAAGGGTTTTGTACATATTTGTTTTAATTAATAGCCTGTGTGTATATATATATTTACAAGAGAGGTGTATTGATTTTTTTTTTTTTTTTTTTAGGGATCTGAAAGTAACTATGAAGATATTAAAGGAGGAGTAAATATACAATACATGGATTTGCAGCAGAATCGGTAAGGAAGTACACTTGCCTCTGGTAAGACCTACATTAATGAAGTAAATCTGTTTTTTTGCAAAAACTTCATGTAAGTAATTGCAGTTTAATATTACTAGAGTGGTACTGTTAGATAACTAGGTTATCCTGTATTTTGTGCTATCATTCATTATCTTCTTAGCATTACAGATTCTTTACCTGATAATAATTACTTTCACTTTTTTTAGTGTCAGTTTATCAGATTTGGGTATTTATTTTGTCTTGATATTGCAAAGACAACAAACAAGCAACTGTAACTTGTTCATCAAATGCAGAAAATTTACTGTCTTGTATTTAATTTAATCACGTAAAATTAGAACTGCCTTGGTTCAAGTTTATACTGTAGTATGAACACTGTTAATAAATAGTTTGGAGGAACAAATAGTACAGTTTTTCTTTATTAAAAAACTACAGGATTGGAAAATATTTTGTTGAGATTGTATTTTGATATATTTAATTTTTTTAGTGGTAGAGTTTGAGCAAGTAAAATATGTAATAATAATCTCTCAGTGGTGTGATACCTGTTGTTGAATAGTGATGGACTGGTCATACTTGCTGCTGCATGGCATCCTGGAGATCATCCATGTCTTGTCTACTACACTCTGATAACAGTAGAAGACAAAGGCTACCAGATGTCTGATGATGTTGTTGTGGAGGTCACACAGTATAATCCATCTTTTCAGGTATGCCAATGAAGGTTCTGATATTGAGTTAAGAAAGCACAGTGTTTCAGAGTATTCCTGTATATAAATCATCTGTTAGATTTTTGTCTAAAGGGGAATAAATTTCTCTTGGAAGTATGAGCTTGTAATACTCTGAGAAAAATATGTACAAGCATCTCTTAGTGTTTAATACTATCTGTATGTAAAGTTTAAACTTGGCATTCTAAAACAGAAGACAAAAGAAGCATAAAAATAAAAGTCTAAGTATCTTGACTCCTGTTGATTTATCTTAATTTTTGTCCTGTCTGTGAAGGTTTCTACAGAGCAATTTTATAGTATGCTCTTGCAATCCATTTAGAACAGATCTCAGACTCTGTTGAAACTCTTGTCACAGGAGAAGGAAATAAGAGACCTGTGTTTTAGTCCTTGATAGGCAGCTGGCCTGCTGTGAGGGGAGGACAGATGGATTGTCTGTAGAGTACATTGGTTGTGCTGTGTTTTCTGGAAGCATAAACTTCTTCCACACTTCCCCTTCTCCCAGCCTGGCATCTTAAAACGCTAAGGTGGAAGAGTGTGGAAACTAGAATAATTGATCTGTTTACTTATCTCTCCACGTGAAATTAGCAAGAATATAATATGTATGGAAGGAAAAAAAACCCGCAGGATCTAAAGTTTTAGGACAAATTAAAATTGGTTTTGTTCGGGATTTTTAAGTCGTGTGTTACATCCATATGTCATTGTTAAAAATCAAAACAAATTCAGGCAGCTGGGATCAGCATTTAGAATTTTAGATGTTTGTTTTGAGGTATTCATTGTATATATGGTATTGTTCATGTTTAACACTTTCAGTCAGAAGATGAAGTGTTGTGCTGTCTGATAGTCCCAGATTACTTCAGCCATGCTGCTTACCTTTATAAGGAAGATGAAGTATTTGCTTGTTCCACTGGAACTGGAAGAATTTCTTTACCACAGGAGAAAATCGTATTTGGCATACAAGGTAACTTGCTGGGGAGCAGAATCCCATTTGCTGATACTTTCTAACTGAATGCTTTTACAGTATTTAGATATCTTAGAGAGCAGTGTGGTATTAGAGTCCCTTATTAATTGTTTCAAGTTGGGAATTTCTCTTGAGAGTATAGAAAAAGTGCTGATGCACCATCCAATATTGTTACTCTACCGTATTTCAATGAGAATTAAGTAGATCCCCATTGTTGGTTGTTTTGTTTGGGTTTTTTTTTCCCCCCAATACTCAGTGTAAGTTTGTTTTTTTTCCCTTGAAGTTAACTTTGTGTAGAGGCTCAGCCTAAAATTCGTACTAGGTGCCTGTGTCAGATGTCTCTAAGTGTATCATCTTTGACCCTCAAAGGTGTTTTCAAGTGGGATGGGCACATCAATCCTTCAGTAGAATTTGAATCACCTCCAGTTTTTCCAATTGTCTTTTCTTCTCTCTATTTTTTTTCTTTTTAACACTTGCAATATCTGGAAGTCTTCCTCAGTAGGAAATAGTTCCACAATTTCTATATACCAGGTGCCATTTTCAGTTACTGTTGGTTGGTTCATGACAAAAGTAATCAGTATAAAACTGTTAAATTTTTTGCTTTTAATTAAAATGGTTTTTATGTGCTTGATTTTTTTTTTTCTCTCTTCATCTTAGGAGATAGCATTTTAGGAGCAGGTTCCTGTAATAGCCTCCCCGTCTTCTTTGCCAAAAAAAGTGGCCTTCTCACTATCTTGTCCAGAGAAAACATTTCTGTGCTTCCTGAAGACCTTGAAGATGCCCTGTCCTCTTCTATTGCCGGACCAAGAAGTGAGGTAATGGTTATTTGCTTGACTGGTTGAAAACAGCATAGAAATGTTATTCTGTCACTTTTGAATTGTCACTGTGGAAATCCTGGCTTGTCTTGAGTTTTAAAGGGTTTTTAAAATAGAAACTCAAACACTTGTAATGAAGACGGTTTTCAAAACCCAAGAATTCTTACATCATCTGCCAGCTTGGGTAACTTTTTTTTACTTTGTTTTGATGTTGAAATTTCTATGTAATTGATATATTTTTTCATATAGGTGTGTTGCTGTCTTATAGAACATTAGTGCAGAGACTCCAGTGATCTTACTTTTTGATCAGAATGGTTTTTTCACTCTTTTGTGTCTGTTCCTTTTTGTATATATGAGATACTTTTTCCTTATGCTATAGAAAGCTTGGAGGCTAAGCTGGAAAGGG
>VXAU01003994.1:423460-501739 GCA_013399695.1 Formicarius rufipectus
ACATAATCTTATTAAAAATCTTTGACAGTGTTTTTATTGGTGTTTTGTGCAACATACATTTATTAAACTCGTATTTATATTGAATATGTTCTGTTTAAAATGTATGTGGAATTTGTTGCCAAGATGTTGCTTGAGTGCGAGGGAAAAGCAGAGAAGTTATTACAGTACAGAGACTATTTGTATGTGGTACTAATGGGTTTCAATCCTTATTCCAATTAAATCACATTTAAAATCAGTTGTAATTAACTAGTATTTTAGTGGAAGACCTTTGTGTGATTTCTCAGATGGAACTGTATTGTTTTTAATGAACTAATCTCTAGTTAGGTTTGTCTGCACTTAGGCTGTTTTTGTGAATGATAGTACTCCTTATTAGCTATTAAATTCTGTAAAAAATGGTGGGTTTGAACGTTAAAATAAGTACCACAAAAAATCTGACTGGTGGAATATGACTGTGTAAATGGTGGTGTGGATTTTACTCAGAATTCTATATGACTTCGATTGTAATGTGTCTTAGGGGCTTACGTTTGACTTAAACACAACTGCTTCCTGGTGGTGCCTATATTTTAAATCTTATGTGGCTGCTACCTAGGAAATTTGTTTTCATAATGAAGATTAATACTTGTCTTCCAGCTGAAGTTTTTACTTTGCATTTTCAGAGTCCTGCATTTGACGGAACCAGTAGACTAGAAGTTATAGCTCAAGAAGATAAGACTAAATTACTGAAAGCTGCTTTTCTACAGTACTGCAGGTAGAAATTGCACTTGAGTTTTGAGACTTTCTCTGTTATTTTTGAAGGCAGTCTAATACTTGAGTAAGAGATTATCTTGGTAAAGAAAATCTTGTGCTGTTTTAGTGACACGCATCTCCGTTAGGATAGTCTTAAATATGTCTTGTGAGCTAGTGAAGAAGTGATACCTGCTAGAAAGGAGCATTTTATAATCTTAATGACTTTTCACTTGTTCTTTGTATATTATGAGGGTACATTAGTGCCAGTGGAACTTTGCATTTTGACTTCTTTATCCCTTAGTAAGTGGTGTTTTGTTGTTAAAAATGCTTTCCTTTTCATCCTCCTTTTTATTTGCTTAACTGTTTTCAGTATTACTTTTAAAGGTGCCTATTTACTTATTTATGTGGCCATGAAGATTAACTGGCAGGGCAGACTTGGGGCAGGATGATGTCTTTTTTAGATTGACTGATATGGGAGAGTGGGAGTAGAAGGAAATACTCTGTCAAACTATCCTGATTAAAGCAATTGGACTGCAGGGAGGCATGCGATGCCTCGATAGGGTTTGGTGTTGGAGTGAGTGTTGTAAACAAGGGAGGAATTGGAGAGAGAAGATAAACAGATCTATAAACTTGGATTAATTATATTTAGAGGGGATTGTTTTCAATATATATTTAATTAAAAAAGCAAACCAAACAGCCCACAAACCCTCTTAGGACTAATCTCCTCAAAGAGTCTTAAAACTTGGAAAGAACGGATTTAAGATAACAGGAGGTAGGAGTGCTTTCGAAGTAGAGCTTCATGTGAGGTAGAAGGTAATGAAGGGGACTAGACACGAAGAATAAAGGACACCAATTCAAGATCTGTAAGCAAGCACAGAATTTAGACAAAATTATATAGTCAGAAATGTCATTAAACAGACATGCTGCTGAAGATTGGTGTAGGGGACTGGAGTAGCTAAGACCTGAGAGCCTTTCAAACATGAAAATTGATGTCATTGAGGATGTGAACAAGGGAGTTGGAAACAGAAGAAGCTGGGAGGTAGTAAGGAAAACAATGTGATACAGTTACAATTGTTTAAAGTTACTTTGATTAAAGTCTGGGATAGATTTATGAAACGAGAAGAAAATAATGATTGTATATGAATAGTATTTATTCCAGATTTTTCCAGAAAAAAATGGTATGGTTAAACAAATGGAGCAGACTGCCACAGAACAGATATAACAGTGGCCTACCCAGACGTCCAGTGAGTTGATGCACAGCAAATAATGAAAGGTTGTACAGCCAGTAGAGATGTAAAGTCCACCAGCTGTGCAGTGAGCACAGGCAGCTTTACAGACTTAGGGATCTTTGTAGAGGATGGGATGTTCTGTGGGAAGATAAGGTTCACCCTTTTTGATGGTATATTATGGTTTGAAGGAAATAATAAAGTACCATATAATTTCCTTAGAAGCAGACGTCCTGGAGGGTTGTAAAGATGGGACTTTGTCCTTTGATAGAAGATTCATTATATTCAAGTTTTCTAAAGTATCCTTAATTTACCTTTGTGCAATTTCTGGATTCACTGCTAGGTTTTTTTGTTTTAAGACATCTTGGTCGTGTAACTGTTCAAACTGAAGGTTTTATGAGAAACATAAGCATTTCTAGTATTGAAATCGCAATATCCCTTCTCAGTCATAACACTAATTTTTTTGTCACAAAATCAAATCTGTGGTTTTTTTATGTGTATTGTGTACTTTGTACATGGAATTCTTCAGTACAACTTCAAACTTCAAAGGTTTAAGCATTCAGGTGCTTCTTGCTTCATTATTTATTAACATGAGTAAAATAGGATTATTTGAAATTACAGGAAATAACAATAGTGCATTATCTTTGCTGAAGCATTTTCCTGAGAGCTTTTACAAGCTTTCACTCTATTATCATTAGTGAGAGGGATTAGGTGTCCTCTTGAGAGAATTTTAGAGCAAGCAGTAGAAATTTTGTGTCTTAGCTACCAGACACATCCAGACTTTGCTCTGTATGGTGAGTCTTTTCTCTTGCATAGTAATAATAGTAATAGTAAAATAAAATGTGACTGGTTTGTGCTTTTTTTGTTTTATAGGTCATGGAGCCCACTTGCTTTAAAATAATCGAAATATCTTTTGTCTGTAGAATCAGAATGAGTGCAAAAAATGCTTGATGTTCATAATCTAAAGCACTTCACAAAAAAACTGTCAGAAAATCCTGAGGGGATCTTTTTTCTATAATCCTGCCTATTAATTTTATTTCATATACTTTGTGTTTCATTTATTTCAGGAAAGATATAGTCAATGCACAAAGCATGGTGGTCGAGGTCTTTCCATGTAATGCAGATCTGGATTCTGACAATGAACTGGATAGGGCAGTGACTCAGATCAGTGTGGACTTAATAGATGACTACCCTGCCTCTGATCCAAGATGGGCTGAATCTGTACCTGAAGGTAAATGTAATGTAGGATCCTGGAGTTTTTAATTTTTTGTCTCCCTGAAACAGTATCTACAAACTTCTAGATAACAATATATTTTAAATTTTGCAGAAAAGGCACAGGTGTCCCTTGTCCTCTACCACTACTAGATACATTTCCAGAAAGGCTTAGAGATGCATCTTGTGAGACTACCAGATAAAGTTGCAGTCTCATGTGGTTAGTTCTTGGCTTCATATGGTAAACACAAACAGCAAGGAAAACGTATTTCTGAGAAGGGCACTTGGTGCAGGGAACAAGTGGCATCACTTCAGTGTTTCCATGATTCCTTGTATGGTTGTAAATTGTTTTCAAAAAAATAGATGTGTTAAGAGAGAGCTTATTTGTTAATTCTTTGCCTTTTGTCAGTGTGACTGCACAGCTTCTGGTCGATGTGGATCCTGGGTAGAGCAAGCTTATATCCCTCTGAGACATTAGTATTTATGTCTGTCTGAAAGAGGACTAGAGAAATTAATTTAGGAGTATTTGTTGTACATAATGGATTAAAGCAGACATGGTTTCATCAAGACATTTCTTTGTTTGTGCTTCCCTGTCTCTTACCAACAGTGTTAATTCGAAAGTGGCCCCTGGACCTCTAGCAGTAGTTGCCAGTTACAGAGCAGAGGCTTAGTTTGAAAGTTCATGTAAATAGTTACAGATGGATCACACTTCCTGCTGTTGTTTCTGTGTTGCAGCCAGTTAGGCATCATATCCTTGGTATTTTCTGAATCAACTTTATTTTAAATTTGGCAATCTGTCTGTGTTTATTCCTGGCTAAAGCCAAAAGTGAAAATTGATGGCTCCTTGGAAATAGTCGTGCTAATTTTGCTCATAGTGATAATTCTTCCAAGCTTTTTATCTGGATGCAGAATCAGTTGGATCAGAATGCCTGTTAACACTTTAGTTTCTAGTTAGCTGTGTTCTAGGGCATAATTAATTTAGCAATGGCTAGTCCACAATGAAGGTAAAAATTTGAATCTGAATCTTACTGAAACTAGAGTAAGATGGTGAGGTTCTGTTTTAGCAGCATAATGAACTGAGTACTTCAGAATAGTACTGATACAAAGATACTTTATTTTTTCTAAAAACTTCAGCTATGAAAGAGTTAAAAAAAACACATTACAAATTACATGGTGAGCAGTCTGTAAGTAGATGTGCATATAGCTGAAGTACCAGTGTGGTAACACTATAAAAATTTATAGAAATAAATAGAGGCAAAAATCGTAGTTATCCAGAAATGAAGATACCAAGCACTCTGATCTGAGATTTTTCTCTTTTTAGAAGCAGCTGGTTTCAGCAACACATCTCTCATTCTTCTCCATCAGCTAGAGGATAAGACAAAAGCACATTCCTTTTTCATTGACTTTCTTCATCAGGTGAGTTCATCTACTCTTTTGGGATCAGCGCATAGAGGTTATTATTTTGTCTTAAAGTAATTCTTCTAGAACACTGTTTGAAGTGCATGTGGTGTTTTTGTTTTGTGGTTTTTTTGTTTGTTTGTTTGTTTGTTTTTTTGATAAAAGGTTGGTGTATTTGAACGTCTGGGCAGTTTTCCAGTGCGAGGGGTGCCGATGGCAACTCGACTGCTGCTCTGTGAGCATGCAGAGAAACTGGCAGCAGCTATTGTTCTCAAGAATCACCACTCTAGGCTGCCTGATCTAGTGAATGCTGCTATACTGATCGCATTAAACAAAAGAGAGTGTGACATTCCACCAAGTCTTACCCCTGCTGATGTGTTCTTTAGAGAGGTAAGAAACCTGTCACTTCTGAATTATTGGTTAACACTGCACATAGCAAACGTTGCAGTGCTTTCATGTATACTTTGAAAACTTTCCCTGTAAAAATCAATTCAACTTTACACAATTACCCTTTAAACTGGGATGGTGTGGTATTATTTCTCTCACTTTAGTGTATGTACTTTTTAGTGCCTGCAGCTGAAACACAAATTCTGACAAATTTCATATAGCAGAAGTAAAGTTATAATTTCCAACTACCCAACATGGGTAAGCAAGGAAAAAGACAAGTGAAATTCTCAGACACATAAGGTGATACTTGCTAAATTATTATTTTTAAGGGTTGGACTGAAGAGCATGAAGCTTTCCAGACAGAGCTGCTTTGAGGAGCTTTCCTGTATGAAATTGTATCAATTTCGTCTCTCATAATTTTTGTCCTCGCTAACATTAGTCAAGCTAAGCTAGTTCTGAGCTCATGCTGTGTTCCAGTCAAGTGTTCTGTCTTTATTTCCTTCTTCCTTTTTGAGAAGAACTATGCACAACACATTTATTCTTAGGAGGTTTTTGCCTGTAGAGGACAGTAGTTGCTAATGGAGAAAAAATAAATATGAAAGAAAATAGAAATAATAGTTTGCTATTTTAAAGCAGGTATGTTATCAAGTATGCTTTATCTAACAAAGATTCTGCTGCCAAATATTCCAGAAGATGATGGAGGAATATGCTCAATGAAAGTGTATGGAGTTGCCTTCAAAAATAGGGTGGTTTTTTTTTTTTATCTTGCAGATTTAAGTCCAGAAAGAAGGCATTTTTTGTAGTCTTAAGTTTTGTATGAAACATAAGTGGTGTTTTTGTTATACATTAGAGGACTCAATGCCTTTTAATATTTTTGGCTATTCATGTGGTTTCTATTAGTGTGTTTGTTTTTCTATAGAGCTCTTAACATGGCTTTCATATACTGGCTGACAATGGACATACTTGAGTTCAGTGCAATTTTTCCTTCTGTCTTTAAGGTGTCTGAAATAGATTCCATCTTTGAATGCTTATTAGAAGAGGAGGAACAAATCCTGAAAGACATGCCTATTGAATCAATTGAGTGGGCCCAGATAGTTGTAAATGTGAACAGCATCATTAAGGTAGAGAACTGTCTTTCCCAATATGCTTGTGGGAGGGGAAGATAAACACTGAAGAAAATAGAACAGGTGAAGTGCAGCCCTTCTGAGTTACTGACATGAGAACAACAGTGAATGAGCTTTTCACATGTTGAAATGTATTAGGAAGGAAGAGATAGGCTTGTGCAGAATTGGGTGGTATTCCTTTTCCTCCTAAGCCACAGTTAAAGGGAATTTGAGAAGTTGCAGCTTTGTTGGAAGTTGTTACATTATGAATATGTAGCAAAATTGAAGATTTTACTCTTGAGCACTGAGGTTTCTTGCTCAGTCCGTATGTGCTCTTCTGTTCAGCCGAGAAAGTGGTGCCTCAATGCCTTGAATATTGTGTGCAGTTTTGGGCACCACAGTTATGAGAGGGATATTGAGCTGTTGGACAGTGTCCAGCGTAGGGCAGTGAAGATAGTGAAGGGTCTGGAGGGGAAGCCGTGTGAGGAGCAGCTGGGGGCACTTGGTGTGTTCAGTCTGGAGAAGAAGATACTGAGGGGAGACCTCATTGCAGTCTGCAGCTTTCTTGTGAGGGGAAGAGGAGGGACAGACACTGATCTCTTCTCTGTGGTGACCAGTGACAGGACCTGAGGGAACGACCTGAAGTTGTGTCAGGGGAGGTTTAGGTTGGATATTAGAAAAAAGTTCTTCCTGTAGAGGGTGATTGGGCACTGAAACAGGCTCCCCAGGACAGTGATCCTAGCACTAAGCCTGACAGGGTTCAAGGAGTATTTGGACAATACTCTTGAGCCCAGCGTGGCTCTTGGGGGTGGTCCTGTGCAGGACCAGGAGTTGGATTTGATAATCCTTGTGTGTCCCTTCCAACTCAGCATGTTCTGTGATTCTGTGGAAATAATAGGGGTATTAAAAGAACATCTGAGAATTATAAAAGATAGCATCTTTTATGGTCTGTGTGTATGGAAGTAGACTTCAAAATAATTACATCTTTCCCTTTAAATAGGACATGCTACAAGCTGCCTGTCAGTATCGTCAGTCTAGAGCTTCTTTATATAAAACAGGAGAGCTTCCGGAAAGAGAACCTGAATATATTCCATGGACAGGTGAGAAACTATTATTTCAAGTTTTTTAATTATCCTAAACAAAAAGCTGATGTCATAACTCTCAGAACATGTGAATTTCAATCTGAATTTTATATTTACTGTTAAAAACTGCTACAGGGTTGTAAGAATAAGAGAAGCTGAAGTTTTAATTCTGGGATTGAAATGTAATGAATCAATGAACATTTACTTTGTCCAGTATTGATGATAAATTTTTTAAATGTGCATTGCAAATTTGACTATGAAACTACAAATTTGGGAATCAAAACTCATTTAATAATTTTTATAATTATTTTTTAATGTGTTGCTCCTGGTTGGCAGATCTGTGGGATATATAACATTAAAATAAATAATAAAATGTGATCTGTAACTGTTCTAAAGGGACTGATGATTCTTCACTTCCCTAAGTTTGTTTTGTTTTGAGGTTGAATAATAGGATAAACTATCAGGACAAATGCTTGCAAAAGCAAGCACTTTTCAATTGATGCATAAGCTCCTTGTGGCCTCTGCATGTAAAACACACTTTTTTAGTGCTTCCAAGATAGAAATCTTGAATAGCAGGACCCATGCAAACTATTTTGGTCTTATGTTTTGATGACTACATCCAAGTATCTAAATCAGTTTAAAAAAAGTTGCCTTTTCCTTCTGTGTATTCTCGTTGCTTAGAGATGGCGCAATTGCTTTTTTTCCTCTGGAAAAAGAACTGGTATTGATACTTGACAGTGTAGATCGGTGTAGTTCAGGGGGCATTTTTTGGTTTACCATGTCTTGGCTAAAGTTAATACGTAAAGGTAGATGGGAGTAGATGGTTTTTGGGAGGCAGAGGTGTTGATATTATTGCTTTGGATTTTAAAATAAAAACATTTGTTACCTTTTTTTTTTTTTCTAATTATCCATACTAATGTTGTTCTCATGCTTCAGCATAGGTTGCTGTGGGTTTAGGATTACTGTTTTGATGTCCACTGTGTTGTTTTCCCAAGCATCTAGTGGCCTTCGTGCAGCAGTAACACGCCAGCATGGAGTCATTCTGAAGGTGGTGTACCCCCAGGTGGACAGCAACCTCCGCAGCGTTGTGGCTGAGCAGCTGGTGGCACTGCTGGATTGCTTCCTGGATGGCTACGTTTCCCAGCTGAAGTCTGTGGATCGCCTGGCTGATCAGGAGCGATACAGCAATCTGGAAATGGAGTATGTCCAGAAGAGATCAGAACTCCTGTCTCCTCTCCGTAAGTGCTGTCTGTTTGCTTTAGAATGGAAGGACTGAATGAATGGTCTGTTTGATGAGGAAGTCACACAAGTCTGAGAGAGTAAATGGCATCTGTCTATGAATTCTATTTGTTCTACACATTTTATTTCTGAGTATAAATGACTGGTTTTATGATTTAGTGGGATGTTTACAAAATAAAGAGATTACAGGATTGCATCCAGGACTGCATCCATGTGTATACGCCTTATTAGACATGTTGCTGCTTCGTTTTTTTTTTTCATTCTGCTCACTTGCAGAATTTTATCTTGTGTTGCTTAGCTGAAAATAGCCTATAAATAAATTTCTACATGTTTATATTATTCCAAGTTGCAATAAACTTATATGCCTGAAAGCTTGTTTAGTGTTTATGAGGGAAAAGTTGCTTTTGAATTCTTGATTATTTCATAATCATACCTATTGTTTAGCATGTTGAATGTGGCCAAGTCTTTATTGAATAAGTGACGGAAAAGCTCTCTTTCTAAGTGCAATTAACTTGGAGTAAACACATTTTAGTAACTTCAAAAAGTTTTAAATTTTTTAGAATAAAAGACATTATGTAATAGAAGAACATGATAATCATTCTTGAGCATTCTTAAGAAAAGTTTCGTAAGTTATCATTCTTCATTTTACTGACATTTGTGGGCCCTATGGGCTCGTACATACATTGGGTATCATTATATTAAATCTGAGATTCATATTTCCTTATGAACAAAATTGAATATTCTGCTAACTCTTACATATTTGAACAAAAAAGAAAGATTCTAAGTAATATCTTTTTAATACAAACCAAATAGTCTTTATTTGTTCAGTTCTTTATCAAAAGCCTTTACCTACTGCTTTTTCACTTTGTGTAATTAAGTGACTGTTATTACAGATATAAAGTCATAGGTGGGATCTCCTCTCCCTGTACGAACAACAGATAAGATAAAATAGAATATATATATATATATGTATGTATGTATATACTGGCTATTCAGTGTTCCTTTCTTCCCTGTTGTATTGTGGGACAGAGGTGGTAGATATTGAGCTTGCATGTGCGTGGGAGATGGATTCAGTAGGGAAATGTTTCTTTAGGAATGAGTAAATATCTCCTTGGTGTGAACACTTGAAACTTTTTTCATTTTTCTGGTCTCTGCCCTTTGTCTTACAGACAAAAGATGAACTTGTTTGATATAACTTCTTTTTCTTGGTTGCTTAGTTTCCCTGGGACAGTATCAGATGGCAGCTGCTTTAGCAGAGAAGTACTGTGACTTTGATATCCTGGTGCAGATGTGTGAGCAGACAGACAACCAGGCCAGGTTACAACGTTACATGACTCAGTTTGCAGATCAGGTAAGTCTTTTCTGTTTCTCTTAGAGAGTGTTTATAATAAGTTTGCATCTGAAATGTTGCAAAATTTATTATTTATTTTGTTGATATTTTTTTTTCCTGCTTTTTTAAAAATGCATATGTATTTACATATGCATATAGGAGTAATGTGGAAAATTGAAGTCAACATTAACTGTAAAATATTCAGTGGAATATTTTAGCCTGAGACTGCAAAGCAAGTCAGCAGAAATATGGATACTAGCTGTATGGGCAGTAGCTTTTTGTGGGACTTTTTAGTGCCTCAAACACATTCTGTGTTAACATTTTCAGCATTTTGTGACTTCTCTGAGATGCTATTGTCAGTATACTGTTGTTTTATTAAACTAATGTAATAAAAATTCAAGGATCATTTCCAGAAAATAAGTTGAGATTGTTATATGTATAAATAGAAAAGTAGTTAATGTATAAATATATTGTATAAAAAGCAGTTAAGAGTAGGAAGGTACAAGTGTTTTAGGGTTTTTTCATTGTCCTGCTATGTACTTGCTGGACAGCTTTCCCAAAGTCTGTTAAAATCTGGTGTAAAAACTCATAATTGTGCTGAAATACAGGAAAGCTTAAGGAAAATGCAGTAGAGATTACTTGAAGTGAGTAGGACTGAGGCAAAAGCTTCTTAATTTGAGAGTTGGTGAGAACAGTTTGTTTAGATTTCCACACCTGTGGACAAAGAACTGCAGTCTACATGTTTCCTCATGACGACAGTACCAAAAGGTTATTTTAATAAGAAAATACAAAAGTATCAGTAATGGACAGAAATTATTGCAAACTTTTTCAGTAGTGAGGCATAAATACTCAGACTGACTGCCAAAAGGGATAAATTATCTTGTTGTGGGTTTTTTGGGGGTTTTGTTTGTTTGTTTGTTGATTGGTTGGTTGTTTTTTTTTCCCTCTTCACATGCTTTATTTTAAAGGAGAGATGTAAGATTTCCTGAAAAGAAATTAGTGTGGCAAGTGTATAGCAGAATAGATCAAGTCTCGTGGATAGACTGTCAGACTGCTGGTCTCTTCAAGTTCATTTTTTGAAGTTGTTAATGTAATTAAAGTGTAACATTATTGTAAAATTATCCTGAAAACACTAAATTAAATTTCAAGAATAAATCCCGATAAGTTATTTTATGTTGAAGTTTTTGAAGATAAAATAGGGTATTTAAGAAAAAATAAAATTTAACAAAGTCTGAGGGAATAAGATTGTAGGTTCCCTTGGAGATAGAAGGGAATGTTTCAAAAACAATGACAGTGGAAGTGAACTTGTTTATGAAAGGAAATAGTAAGCATGGAGGTTTGAGGGAAGCAAAGGAACAAGTATAAAAATGAAAATAGAACTGTGATTGATCTGGTACCTGTTTCTGTTCTTGTGTGTTAGTGTGAGGTATTTACATTTGGTATTTCCTTTACTTCCATTGAAGGATTCTGTGTTTATCAGTATCTGTTGCAGGGTAGCTCATGAATTCTTTAAACACTGTTTCTGTCAGGGCTCTCATGCTTTTTCATCAACACCATGTTCTGTGTTGTGTCTTGTCTTATCAAGCTGGTTCTTACTACTTTCTTCCCAATTGCATTTTGTAGAGCATTTTGTCTTAGAGAACAAACAAGATATTGAAATGTAACTTTTAAAATGTGTTCATATTTCTGTTATTTTCAGAATTTTTCAGATTTCCTGTTTCGCTGGTATCTAGAAAAAGGCAAACGGGGGAAGCTGTTATCTCAGCCTATTGCTCAGCATGGACAACTGGCCAGTTTCTTGCAAGCTCATGAACATCTGAGCTGGTTACATGAAATCAATAGTCAAGATTTGCAAAAGGTAGTGTTTCTTAAATACAAGCAAACTGAAATATCACATGTTAAACAGGTTTAGTACATATTCAAGTAGGCAAGTTATCTAGTTATGACTGTTCATCATCAAAAGACACTTATCTACGTGAGTTTGCAGAAAACCCCCACAGATAATTAATGGAGTACCAAAAGCCACCCTTCAGGCACCATCTGGTATATCACCTAAGTCACTGCACTGTGTAGTGGAAATTAGGCCTGCTTATCCCTTGTTGGTGGCTAATGATTTCTACCAAGGAAGTTTGGTTTGGCTACATGATCACTACTTCAGTGAATTGGGGCTTTACAGTGAATGTTGATAGCATTATAAAATTATCCAGCGAGGGAAAAACTGAAACTTTTATTTGAAGGCTAACTTCTGAAAGCTAATGAATTTGAAGGTATTACAGGTGTAAAAAAGCTATTGATTAATCACATGCATAGTTTAAAAGCATTTTTTTGCAGCAGGTGTGCGTGTGGGTAGACTATTGTGACATTGTTCTTAAACGTGATCCTTTGGTGCCTTCTAGGCTGTCTAGTTGTTCTTTCTCCCTTCTTGCTGGTCAGTCTTTTCCTTCCTTCTGCTAGACTTAGGAACTTATTTCACTTTAGCAGTTAAACTATTTCCAAACCAAAATGGCTTCTTTCAATCCAGGTGCGCATTTGTAAAGCATGGAAACATTTATCCTGCTTCACATTGTGGGTAAATAATGCCATATGTCCCTTAAACAAAAAACCCCACCCACAAAACAAAAACCATGGAGAATATTGTAATATTGTCACTAAAGGGGCTAATGATAGTGCCACTCTGTTCATGTCGATTGAGGTTTTTCTGAGTTATAGCAAAGCACTGTGAAGAGGAGGCAAGGATTCTAAAATATGCAATTAATTTAGTGTAGATAGTTTATTTCTCAGTAAGTGCTCAGAATTTTGTTCCTTTGTCTGATAGAATAAATTCTTGCCTATATATCTTCATCTACTGCAACAGTTACATAATTCTGTTTTTTCAAAGTCCATAATCAATCTGTGTGGAAAAATGTTCTGTCAAAGTGTATTTGCCTGGCTTGTGTTGTAAAGCCTTGGTTTACATCCCAGAGATACAATAGGTGAAGCTGCAATTTATCCTTTGATCCTAAGGTAGTTTTTCTTGATTAGTTTTTTAAAAGATTTTTTTTTTTAAATATTGTTGGAGGAGAGACCTATCTCTCTTCCCAAAGAGTGTAATGCTGAGTTTTATTTTGCAAGTTGTACGATTTTTAAAAGTAAGGGTTATAGTATTACAAGTAATAAACAGCTGTGAGACTGCTGTTCAGCTGAAATATTTGTCTGTTAACCTTCTGAATTTAATTTATAAAACTGATTTCTAACATCTTCATTAATTTTAGGCTCACAGAACATTGCAGACTTTAGCAAATACAGAGACACGGTATTTTGCAAAGAAGAAAACACTTCTTGGTTTGAGCAAATTAGCTGCACTAGCCTCTGACTTTCCAGAAGACATACTGCAAGAGAAAATAGAAGGTAATAAATAAAAACAGGACAAACTGAAGAGCAGACTAGTTAAGTTATTGAATTAGAATCATGTTAATTTTTCAGATTGTTAATTTTATTACATTGAGGGCTCTAACTTAATGTAATAAGATTAAATAGGCTGATGAGTTTGCTGATTTTAGAAAGCATAAGGAAGACAGCATGAAGCAGTAACCTCAGTATTCATTTTCACCTCTGAGTTAGGACTATGAGCATACGAAATTTGTACCTTTTCACTTGTGCTGATAACACATAAAATATTGGCATAAATAGCAACCTTCAGATTACTTTGAGAAACTAGAACAGTTCTGAAGTGACTGAAACTTGTAAGCTATTCATACTGAATATGTTCTAATGAATCTGCATTTTATATTTCAAATAAAGGTAAAAAATATTTAATTTCTTAAAGCCTGCTTATTAGATGCAGGGTTTTCAATTTTGTATTCTTCTCAAGTCCTGAGGCTCTTAGACTGTACAAGGAAATCCAGTAACTGTGTTGTGTTGCAATAACATACCTGCAAATAGGTACAGTTGTGATCAAGAAATGCTTTTGTGGCATCTTGCTCTCTGTATCTAGAAAGGTTACTGTGGCAGAGTTTACTTACTGAAGCAGTGTGAAAGGGAGAAGCAGGTATTCTACTTCATTACTAAATGCAACAATTGCACTGCTCTGCCATTCCTATCCCTTTGGAAAAGAGCTTGTGCAGCACATATGCTGTGAATTTGTGAAACATTCTGCACTGCTAGTTAAAGGATTCTGGCCACCAGGGGGAAGCTTTGGAATAGGACTCGAGGTTACTGTTCAAGCTTACTTCTGTTAATCTGTGTATTTATCCATCTATGTTATGTGCAGTTCTTAAATCGTGTTGAAAAAGCCTTGTATTAGTTATGTTAACTAAGTAGGCTCTACAAATTATTTTTCGCTTATAATAACAATAATGTATTGCCTGCCTTTTAAGTTGTAAAACATTAGATGACATCTTGAAGATTGAATTTTTTCATCACTTTGAAGATGTCTATGCTGCTGTGAAGAATCTCATCTTTAAATAGGAAAACTATAGAAAACTGAGAAAAGTAAAGCTTTAATTCAATAGACTAGTGGACTCTCAAAAATCGTTCTGGACTTTGCTACACATTTCTGTATGGTACATGATATAATTTTTAAAACTTAAGCTTCTTGTGTATCAGTTTCCTATTCATAAAGAAAGAATAATTATTCCTACCACATTTTGCTTATTCCTTTACACAGATAAAACTCTCCTTAGAATTATTTTCCCCATTCTGCCATGCAGTGGAACTGGGTGGGAAGGGCAAGTTCCATATAGTGTGGCTGATACTATTCCATTTTGATTGTCTCAGCTTAATATGTTTCTGACCCTGAAGCAGATCAAACTGGCAAGCATAAAACAATCAAAAATTGAATAATTCATGAGATGGAACAAATCTGTGGCACAGGTCTTCAGCCAAAAAGTAGCTCCTAAAAACTGCAACTATCTAATTTTCCTGCATGGTGCAACAGATTCCATCCAGTCCTATGTATTCTTTTCATAGTTTGGAGGGAAAAGTAGTTATCAGTCTTCATTACTCTTGGAGCATGAGTGGAAAGCAAGAACTAGTTCACCAGGATTGCAGTATTGAAGTGGAAGTGTTCCTCTGCTTCAGGAATGTAGATGAGTGTCCAAACAGAATGCTTCATAACAAACTCATGTAGTCTTGAATAATATTGTGAGTTGACAGCTGTTATTGTGCCACAGAATTTATTATTACATCTTAATAACATGAAACATTCATTTCCTTAAATGACAAGAAATATCAGAGCAGGAGCGCTTTTTGTTACATCAGGAGACACTTCCCGAACAATTACTGGCAGAGAAACAGCTGAACCTCAATGATATGCCAGTATTGTCTGCATCTCAACTCATTGATGTAAGTATCTAATGTTTTCTTCATTGCACAAGTAAATTCCTGTATGTTTTCTGCCTCTGTTGAGAAAATAAATGAGGTCACAGCTGCCTTTATCCCTCATATGACTTGCTAAGCACCCAAGGATCCAATGTATTAAGTGTTTTAACTTTGCTTCGTTTCTACCAGCAGCAAACTTCAGAATGCTGGGTTTTACTTCAAATTTCTTCTTATTGAATGTGTGCTTTAGACTGCTGCAACAGGAAAAAGCAAATCAAATCAGTGCCAAAAGTTGATTTACTAAGCCAGTTTTGGAAGTGAGGCAGTTTTAACCTTCATTTACATTCTCAGTAGGGCAGAACTTGGAAGGCGGAACAAACAAAGAATTTTAATTAGTGGAGGAGGATGCTGCAAGATAGAAAAAAGAGGGACTAGATGCAGGAAGAGGCTTTTGGTCACCTGCTTCAGAGAGGCACCTGAAGTCTTCTACTTTTGGGGTTTTTTTACAAAAATCCAACCCATAATGAAACAAAAACATGAGCTGCTCCTGCACTGGGATCACTAATAGTGCTGACTCCTTTTCCACACTCCTTTCTCGTAATAGCCGGGAACTTGTGGCCTTACTGTTTCTGCCTTGTCGGCCAAATATTTTTAGCATTCAGTGATGCACACAAAAAGTATTTAGTGAATAAAAGTAATACATTAAAAGAAAATCAGGTCCTGTCTGGATGTTTTGCCACTCCTTACTTATCTGTAATCCTGTAGGAAATCCAAAGCATGCTTGTTTACATTCTTCTCATTTTCTTAGAACAGTGCTACTAACAGTGCGATTGTGAAGTCATTACCTGTGTCTTTAAGTCAGGCTATCTATGGGCTTAGGGAGGAGCAGGTAGTGTCACTCATGACTTGGCAAGCGCTGGCACCACCACAGTTTTCTTTCTGAATTCTCTGTTTTCTAACGAGTGTTCATACTTGCAACTTGCAGGGCAAGAGTGAAACTTGGAAAGTTTAAATTATAAGAGTGTTAATGTTAATTTTCCTTTTAAGTACTAGTTTAGAATCGGGGGATATGAAATACTGGTAGCTGTTTTTAAAAGGCGAAAGGCAGCAAATGTGCTTAAGTACTGCTTTGAGCTTAATTATCAAAATAATTCTGAGAGCTTATTTGTGGAGCTGAGCTCTGGCTACAATAGTCCAGGAATGTTACAGCCTTAAATGGCATTTAAATTTGAAACCTAGCAGCCTTGTATCCAGTATCATTTGTCCACAGATCATTGTCGTGTAGGTGAAATGCTACTCTAAAACCTTAAGTATATTCCTTGGTGTAAAAATACTCACAGTTGAATCAAGACATATTTTCATGAGAAGGTCATGTAAGTGGAAAATGCATGGTGGTCTTCCTGCAGTGAGTTATCTGTGATACCAGTTACATTAGTTTGTAGGCTAAAAATAATTCTCCGTGTTAATCTCTCGTATCATAGATGTATATATGTGATGAGAACAGAAGAGCCAATGAGTATGACTTCAAGAAAGCACTTGATCTGCTGGAATATATTGATGAGGTAAGAAAACTTTTTGAAGTATTTCTAATCTAGAGACTTACTATTTAAGCTAGGATGGTGCATCTGTAGTTAATTAGCATACTGGTTTAGTGTATGGGAATTAAAACAAGCCCTGATGCGGTTTTTTTCAGTTTGTTTGTAAGTCACTGGAGTCTTAATGCCAAATGTAGTTTATATAATTTAAGAAAAATAACACTTCATCTTCACTTCCCATTTATAGTCTGTTGTTTCTTTTTTAGAGCCTTACTTCCCTACAGGCTGTCTCCAAACAGGATGAAGATTGTCTGTTTTTAGTAGTTTAGTGGTTGTATCTTCCCTCTCGGCAATTTCACTGATTGTCATGAGTTAATGTGGGATATCCACCAGTTTTTTAACATGTAAATAACATTGAACAGATTTTGTCTGCCTTTTTTTTTTAAACTATTATTTTTATTTTACATCTAAATAAGATAAATGTCACTCTAAACCCATAAGATTTCAAAATTATTTTTTTAACAGATATTGTAACAATATGTGTAGCACCATTCAGCACAAATTTGAGCTCATGGTTTGGAGTCTAAAACTTTGTTTTCCAGTTTTCCCTGCTTTTCTCTTAAAAAAGTGTAAAGTTGAGACCCATCCTGTGGCTTCCAGACTGTAAAGTTCAAGTGTTCATGGTTTCCCTTATCTCTTACAGGGGGGACAGGCAATTTAAAGTAGGTGCGATGCTTCAAGAAACCAAAAACTGGGGAAAAAACATAGTCTTTTTTCTGACGTGGTGTTTTAAAAGGGGGTTGACACCAATTACAGCAAAGTTTCTGTGCCAAATCAAATGTATTTATTTGAAGTAATTCCCTGATGTGTTTTTAAAACATATATCCTAATGCTTGCTAGTTACTTTGGCCATGCTGTGAAAAGAGCCATGACTTCAGTCACCATTTAGCACATGGTAAGATAAAACTTGTCTAGAATACATTTTACAAACTGGTGTTTTAAAATATGCCCTACTTAAAACTGATTTAGTTGATCTTCAGCAGTCAAGTGGTGATGTAGAAAGTCTGAGCCATGATTTCAGGTAGAAGCAAACGGTGTTTGCTGTTTCAACAGTTGAATCAGATCACCTGTTAAAACAGCGTGTGCTAAAAATGACGTTTGGTGATTGAAAGATCTAAGTCATTGGTGTAATCTGTGTGACAGAGTAATTTTTTTGCAAAAAAACCCATAAAATTTAATTTTTTTCTTCTTATGTGAATTGAAGGAAGAGGAAGTGGATGTAAATGATCTTAAACTTAAAATTCTCTGTAAGGCTCTCCAAAGAGATGGGTAAGTATGAATGTAAGTTACTGGGAGTGTTTTGACATAGCTTCTCCAGAATTACATTTTAGTGTACAACTCTTAACTCACCAAAAAGTCTGAATTTCTTTGTATAGGGTCAGTTAAGTATAATGTATCTTCTTATTTGTAAAGTGAAACCATAGCAAAAAAAAAAATCTGTAGTATTTCTGTTTGTTTATCTCTCCAGCAACCTACTATGCATTCTTGGCACCTGACACAGAAATGTACCCATGCAGCTTTAATTCCTGAACCCTTTGCTAAGCTAAAAGAACTGACCCATGCTGATTTTTTTTTTCATCATTTGAACCATCTCAAATAGAAGTTTTTTAGTAAGAGCAACATGTGCAGAGCTCACTCCTTGCAAGCTTTTATTTCACTTAGTTTTGGCCATTGAACCGCATTGACGAAGTTCATGATCTTTTTGAATTACAGCTTAATTCTTGACTGGAGGAGATTGAAGCCTAAATACTGTTTATAAGAACCACCGTTAGGGACCCTGAAAACTAAATACAGGCTGAATCCAACTGTTTGCAAGAGTTTTCTCAAACAGTGGGACTGTTACCTCCCAGGCTGAGTAACTCAGATGGGATTTCCTCCCTCTTCTTTCTAAGTTTCAGAATTCTTCAGTTTTTCAAGTTCCCATCTATGTTCCAAGAGAGACCTAAGGCAGAAAAGATGAGGAGAGACTGCATTTCAAATGCACTGTGCCATTTGTGATTAAGACAGAAGTAAGCAGTGTGTGGATTCACACTTGTGCATGGGACAGATTCCAAAGGACAGTAGTTTCTAGAAAATAAATTCCTAGTTGCACAACCAAGTTATTGCCACATATGATACAAATAATATGCAGAAACCAGTTAACACTATTCCAGGTGTTCCCTTCCTATTATTTTAAAGACAGAAGAATCCAGAACTCCTGCATGGCTCCATTCCAATGACTGGTTTATGACCTGTCTTCCTTGGGCCAGGAACAGGATTTTGAGTGTAATATTTTAAGTGTTCAAATATATATAATGCTGACAAGATTTTGGGCACTCTGGTAGCTAACCAGGTGCAATTTGAGATGACTGAACAGTGTTTAGAAAACTTGATGTCCCAGTTGAGTTTCCAGTCCAGCAAGTCTCACAAAGGCTTTACAAAGTAGTTGTTGGCTATTGCAAAAGAGGTAGTGTCGACTTTCACCTGTGTGCAGAAGTGTTTGATGTGTTACATCCTTTTAAGGATATCTGTTTTTTAGCTTAAGGTGAGATTCTTGGATAGAATGGGGAACCTTGCTGAATGTGCTCCTGAGGTTCTGATAGAGTCCTCACTATCCTACTCTCTGCCTAAGAGAAGAAAATCTCCCCTCTCTCCTTTCTTCCTCACATTCTTCCCAGTAGAATTAGAGATGAAATCCTAGAAACTTAGGAGTTCAGGTGACATCCAGGATGAAACCATGCTTTCACTGAAGTACAGAGGATTTGTCAGTAATAACTTCTGGGGGCCAGGTCCAGATCTGGTGCAAGCATGTCCCACTGGCCTATGGTAGTTCAGGGAGTGATGTAGGAAGTGGTTTTGTTTGGCAGCTTAACACATGGAACAGGGAATTTTAACAACTGAATAGTTAGAGCCACAGCAAAACAAGTTAGGTTGGTGTTGACTTAAAGCCGCTACATGTAAAGCTCTGCAAGGATGAAAAACTGTGATTTAAAATTTCTCCTAGAAAAATCAGATGAAACTGGCATTCATAAGTTTTCACATTGAATCATAAATGAGACAAACTTTGTTTTGTGTCTGAGTGTGCTGTTACAGGCCTGCAACATAGATTTTACAATGGTTTTCTCTCCTTTTCTTTGTGTTTACTTTTTTGTTTGGGTTTTTTCCACATATGTTAGGAAATTACTTCTTTTCCTTTGTCCTATCAAAAAAAAAGATTCTATACTTTCATAATCTCAGTTGTAAAATACAGTTACTGAGAACAGATAATTCTTATCTTGATGCATAATAGTTTTATCAAAGAAATTATGTTGGGGGAGAGAGTTATGGTTTAAAAGAGGGGAAACATTTCTGTTGTCCTCATGACTAGATTACATTATAGTGGTGCAATTTAATTACAGTTTTACTCTTGGAATAAAGAATACTTAACAAAGAAAGAAACTCTTGCCTTGAGCTATAGCCAAGCATGTAATGCTTCCATGTGGACGTGTAGTATCACATTTGATAATACATCAAATTTTCCTGTGGTTTTTGTTCTAGTTAGTTTTATTTCATCTGTGCATTTCTTTCATTATTCTCTGACTTGCAGGTGGTCCTGTTCAGATGGTAGAGATGATCCAATTGAAGCATCTAAGGATAGTATATTTGTGAAAATACTGCAAAAGCTATTGAAAGAAGGTAAAGTGTACTTAAATTGAAGGGCTTGAAATTGCTAGTTGTTTCAAAAGCTGTTTAAGATGAACACTCATATTTAAGAAGTAGTGTTAATAAATTGTCAGAGTATTAAAAATGCATTTCACTAGACAATTGAAATCATATGGAGCTAGCTAATTTTATCTCTGTAAAATGTTCAGGCAGGTGAGACATGAGCAAATTTCTGGGTTATAGTCGTAGCATCCTCAGACTATTTGCTCAGAAGGGCACCCATCAGATTTTTAGCAGTTTCTTACAGTACAGTAAAATAGGTCTTCTGGAGTTAAATACCTGTCTTCTCTAGGATACAGGATTAATAACTAATTGGCACTCAGAAGACCTTCGTCTATTTTAGCTAATTTTTTTCCTTTCGATTTTCCTCTTCAAGAGCAAAAAAAAAAAACCACCAAACCCAAAACTTCCTATTCCCCAGTTAAAGCTGACCCCATAGGAAGTTGTGGCCATGGAAGTTACAGCTGGAGGAGGGAGTGAGAATCAAAGCCTGTTTTAAATATTACTGCATATGGACTTTTTCCTAAACAAAGAAGGCTCCATGTGGAAAATAAAGTTCTTCAGAGCAGTTCTAGTTTTGTGTGTTTGAGCCTGTTAATTTTTCCCTTTTGTAAGATTCTCACACCCTAGAATGAACTGTTGCAAAAGATACATATTTGTTATTTGACTGAGCTTTTTCTTTTTGCTTTCTTTTATTTATTGTTTATTTTTATATTGTTTAAGTGTTAAGTAAATACTTGGATTTTAGGCTTAGTCGTTAAATTACTGAGCCCTGTTTAGGTAAAAAAATTATTATTTGTTTAAACTCAGTTTTACAGGCTACTTAAACATTGTATTTCTTGACTTCTGTAATAGAATTGAGCTCTCCAATAGAGTAATTTAACTGTGAGGCAGACAAGTGTTTACTTAAAAAAGATCTTAACTGCTAATGAAAAGTACTTTTATCAGCATTGTAATAAGCGTTTTTGTATTGTAGGAGTCCAGTTAAGTGAATATTTACCTGAGGTGAAGGACTTGCTGCAATCAAATGAACTTGGCAACTTGAAATACAATGCTTACTTTGAATTTGTGTTAAAAGCGAACTATGAACTCTACGTTCAGGGACAAGCATGATTCCCACTGTTTTTTTTTTATATTCTTTTCTAAAGAACAGTTGAATTCCTTTCTACTTTTTTATGTTCTGTGTGTTTTTTTGCTAAAACTTTGTGATAAAAGCTCTATAAGTAATATACATGGTCTTAAATGTATAGATATTGATGCTTTTGTCAGGGGAGGCAGAGTTGTGTTTTCAGCCAAAATAAAAATAAAGTTTTCATTTTTTGTGCCTTCATAAACTCACTGTTTTGTTTTGTATCCTCATTAGTATGAGTCCTGCCTGAGATTCAAAACATACACAGGCGCACAGGGTAAAATATGGGACCCAGTGCAGAAGGTGGGGAAACTTCTACTGTCACCCACCACTGGGGTTGTGATTTCAGTTTAGAGAAAACACTGAAAACATTAATGCTGGGTGACTGCATAGATTACTTATGAAGCAATGGGTTATTCTGTCAGATAGCTCGCTCTTTCTCAGTACAACACTTTTTGCTGTAGAAACTAGCAAATTTCAATTTTGCTTTGAATGTAATGGCACAAAAAGAATAAGTGGCTTGTCACTGATCACTCAGCTCAGAATAAAGCACAGCTCTCATTCAAAGTTCACTGGCCCACTAAATATACCATTCTCTCAGTTTATATCTGTATGGTTAAACTTTTAAAAACACTTTAATATTTTATCTATTTAACTTCTATCTAAACTATTTCTAGAATACATGTAAAAATGAGATTAGCTGCTCACCATGCAGTCATTCACAGCAACTGCTTGCGCCTAGACTCAGACGAAACCTAGAACACAGTTACAAAAGTGTGGGAATCCAAGAGAATCTTCCTTGCTTCCATGCCTTTTCTGTGCTGATTGATGCTACTTATTTCTCTTTTTCTTTCTTTTCTTCTACCCCACTGCCCCAGTTAGTTGTCTGACATGGGAATAAAAAAAATCCATTTAACTTCTCTATTTTAATTATTGTGACTAGCAGCAGATTTTAATCTTTAAATAAAAGTTAATGCAATTTGATGTGTTGCACCTTTCTGTTGCATGTAGCTCAGGAGTCGGAGAGTGACCGTGGAGCAACTTGCATGCCCTTATGTTTTACTTGTCTGGCTCCATGCCTGCTGCAACAACTTGATCCAACAGCTGAGAAGGTCAGAAGTTAAATTGGTTGAAGAGAATCCAGTTTCTAGTTTTAAAAGCACAGCTCCCCTTCCGTGGCTTCCCCTCCTCCCTGTGCTAATACAGTAAGCTGGGCTGAGAATCTGAACATGTTTGGAAGAATAGATTTATCTAGAGAGGTTCTAACTAATATGGGAAAGAAATGCACTAGCAGTCATCTAAGATTGTTCTAAGCAGCGAACTTTGCTCTTCTGCAATTTTGCATGGCTGAGAAGTGTGAGTGTAACTCCCAGCTATGGCTTGGACGGACCGGGTCATTTGAAGCCATCCACTTCGTTGCCTAAATGTCACTTCCAGGGTTGTTTCATGTTGATAAATGTAGCAGGGTTTGGGGAGAAAGAATTATCAAATAAATGATTACCACCCCCTACTGAAATATCTTCTACCTGAGCTTTTACTAGACTAGTATATTTTGCTTGAAGAGGAGTCTTTTTAACTGACTGTCCACTGTAGGGCACTTTGGGGATGTCTCATCCCTTCCCAAACTGTTCATGAGGTATCTATTCCATAAGGAGTGAGGACCAGCCCTGGAAAACTCGCTCCAGAAGCAGGTGTTTCTGTTTGTTCTTAGCTATCTGTCTGTTTCAAAATGCCTGGCTTCTCTGCTGGGATGGGTTTGTTGTGGTTGGTGTAAGAGCATTACCCAGGTTTTTGGGAAACACTGAGCCGTGTAGGCTTTTCGACTCTTTTACTCTACTACTTGGTTGGGAGGCATTTGGCATTTGTACAATGGCTTTCCATCTGACTGTTGCCAAAACAGAAGGCCACTTGCAATGAGTTTACTTAAAGCCTCATTAAAATAACTTCCATGTCTAAACTGATGTTTAATGTTCTTGTACTACTAATGTTGAGCTGATTCTCTGTTCTGTTGGGAAGTTTGAAGAGGCTGGAATTCGGGGCTATTGCTCCTATCTGTCCCCCACTTCATTATGTAATAAGCTGTGCTGGTGCAGAACTTCTGTCTCAGATTACTGCACAGAGAGGATGCCTTCATTTACCACTACATATGGAAGGTCATGCCAGAGCTCTAGGTTGTTTCCAAGTGTAACAAAAACAAATAAACTTGGGACAACAGCCCAAGGAGCATGGATAGCTCCTCTTGAATAAGGAAGTATATGCTGTTTCTTGAATAGTTATTTCCTCAGTAATGGAAAGCAACACAGTACAGGAGGTACGCACTTCTATCCTTTGTTGTCACAGAGTAGCGGGAGAGTTTACCAGTTGTCACTTGTGATCAATTTCTGAAGCTACCATAGGGAATAGTGCCCAGCTCTGTACTGGAAACTAACTCCAGTTGTTTTCTGACTAGGGACAAAACCCACATTCATTTAGTAAGTCCAGATAAACATCAGATCTGCCTGCAGAAAATTATATTTTACTCAGAACTGGAGGAATTTAACATTACCACTTAGGCATTTTGCTGTAGACTAGGTTGGGGTACAGAGAACATAAAAAGGAACAGAAAGGATAGAGTGGGTTTATGTTCGCATCATGTTTCACTGAAGTATTAAGAATGTTTGTCTTTCAGAGATGTTAGGGTTTCTATTACTTGATTTCTGATTCAACACAACTGACCTTATTTTGGAAACCACAACAAAGCACTACAGTTCTGTAAATAGATTTGGTGGCTGCAATGCCTTTAAGTGCTTTCGGGCTTCTGATTTTTGTACTGCCAGAACTGAAGAGTAATGCAAGTTGAGGAACAGGATGAGAGAAGAGCACTCTATCCCCAGCGTACTTTAATACAATAATTTGACAGGAATTCAAACTCTATGACAGAAGAAAGTAGAGAGCTGCCGGGGTAAAGAGGGATGCTGGCAAACTGGAGGGCACGGAAGTTAAATAGAGAAGAAAAATTGTTTGCTTCTCAGTTGAACTGTCTGCTGTGCCTTGCAGTGGAGGAAATCACCAGCAGATATGCCTTCTCTGGTGGGAGAGTCCTCACAGCATGAGTGCTTCTGGCCTGCTGTTCCTTCTTCCTTTTCTCCTGACTCCCTAAATTTCAAAAGGATTTACCCTTGGCCAGTTGTGCCTTTAGAGAAGATCTTGAAGGTTGATTTGTAACAATGCAGATCTGCTTGCATTACTGCCTCTTCTTTCTGTTGTTAAACAAAATGTCTCTGTAAAATCTTTCAAGTGTCCACATGGAATCTCTGCTTAAATACTCATAGCTGAAGGAGACGAACTGTTCCATTTGACTTGCACAGCACCTTCAGCTTGTCAGAGATGACTTGCTGGTGAGACCTTGCTCCTTTTGGGAAGAGTGAGCCACAGGGAGAGCTGAAGGATTCCTGTGCTGCCCGGCCGAGCTCAGCAGCCAGCAATGGACACCAGTAATGGCGCCAGCATTCAGGGCTGCGTCAGGCTGCTGGGATCAGACCAGGATTAATGCTTTACCGAGCTTCTCTTCAGGCATTTGTCTGACAGATGCTACCCTGTGCATTTATTTTCCATTTTTAAATCACAGCAAAGAAACAATTCACGGCTTAACTTGGCGTGTAAAAGCTGTGGCTTTTGCATGGGCTGTCACCACGTGCAGCAGTACTACCTGCAAACCATGGATCTGCCTTGGCACTTTGCCTTCTCTCCCAGCTCCCTTTCTCCCCGCGGGCTCACCTATGGCTACGATCGAGGGCCGCAATTCCCTGGGCATCCCTTGGCACGTGGTGGCCGCGGAGCGATGGCACTTCGCCTCCTGCCCCACCGGGGCTGCCCGGCCTCCCCCACCTGCTTTGCCCTTAATGGGCCCGGTGGTGCCGGGGGATTATTTCTGCCCCGGCCGCGGGCGGTGGCGGGGGGGGCCCTGCAGACGCGCCTTATACGGCCGGGCCCGGCTCACCTGGGCCGGGGCCAGGAGCGCCTTCTTTGGGCACTGCCGGGCCGGGGCCGCGCCGGGCCCCACGCCCAAATATGGGGACGGCCGGGGCCGCATTCCTGGGGGCTGGTCGCGCCTCCACCCGCCGCGATAAAAGGCTCGGCGGCGGCCGCGGCGGCCACGAGTGACCCGGCGAGGAGCGGTAGCCTCTCTCTCTGCCCGACGCGCGGAGCCCGCAGCCAGCCCAGGTAAGCCCCGGCCCCGCCGCCCCTGCCCGCGGCTGCCGGCCGGCCGTGAGGCTCAGCCCCTGTGCCCCCGCAGACACCGCCGACACCATGTGTGACGAGGACGAGACCACCGCGCTCGTGTGCGACAACGGCTCCGGCCTGGTGAAGGCTGGCTTCGCCGGGGATGATGCCCCCAGGGCCGTGTTCCCCTCCATCGTGGGCCGCCCCCGCCACCAGGTACGGTGCATTGCCCCTCCGAGCTTCCCCTCAAGCCCTGCCACAGCCGTGGTGGCGGATCCCTGCTTGTTCCCAGCCCTCCCTGTCCTCCTGTGCTGCTGAGGAGCATTGTCGCTGCCGTGGAAAGGTTGCTGAGCCCCTGCTTTCCTTCCCTGCAGGGCGTCATGGTGGGTATGGGTCAGAAGGACTCCTATGTAGGAGATGAAGCCCAGAGCAAGAGAGGTATCCTGACCCTGAAGTACCCCATTGAACACGGCATCATCACAAACTGGGATGACATGGAGAAGATCTGGCACCACACCTTCTACAATGAGCTGCGTGTCGCCCCAGAGGAGCATCCCACCCTGCTCACTGAGGCCCCCCTTAACCCCAAAGCCAACCGTGAAAAGATGACCCAAATTATGTTTGAGACCTTCAACGTCCCTGCCATGTATGTGGCCATCCAGGCTGTGCTGTCACTGTATGCCTCTGGCCGTACCACTGGTGAGTGCAAAGTCCCACTGGCCCCTCTTCCCTAAGCAAGGACATCCAGGACTGATTACCTAGAGCTGACAAGTGCTCTGCCCCCCAGGGCACAATGCTTTGTGGACCGCATTTCTCAGGTGGCTACTTCTTGTTTCCCCAGGTATCGTGCTGGACTCTGGTGATGGTGTGACACACAATGTCCCCATCTATGAAGGGTATGCCCTGCCTCATGCCATCATGCGCTTGGATCTGGCCGGCCGGGACCTCACTGACTACCTGATGAAGATCCTGACTGAGCGTGGCTACTCCTTTGTCACCACAGGTAAGCACTATTCCCTCTTCCAAAAAGTGCCCCCTTACTTCCAGCCCTTGCACCTTCAGGGATGCTGCAGCCTCTCGCCCCATTGCGAGCCACATGAGCCCAGCTTTTGGGGAGTTCACATGTGGTTTGGGCATCTGGAGTCCCAGCAGACCTATGAAGGACGTGCAAGCGTTCCAGGTTCCTCTTCTGCAATCACTGATGCCTTTGCTTCCCTCTGACAGCTGAACGTGAGATTGTCCGCGACATCAAGGAGAAGCTGTGCTATGTGGCACTGGACTTTGAGAACGAGATGGCTACTGCTGCCTCTTCCTCCTCCCTCGAAAAGAGCTACGAGTTGCCTGATGGGCAGGTCATCACCATTGGCAATGAGCGTTTCCGCTGCCCAGAAACTCTCTTCCAGCCTTCCTTCATTGGTGTGTGGGACCCCCTCCCTCTCTCCTCCCCTGTCAGCTCTCCCTTCACTCCTGAGCTGTCAGGTAGAGCTCTTTCTTTGCAATTAACTTGTGCCTGTTTGTTTCCCCCTCCCTAACCCCAGGTATGGAGTCTGCAGGGATCCATGAGACCACCTACAACAGCATCATGAAGTGCGACATTGACATCAGGAAGGACCTGTACGCCAACAATGTCATGTCTGGGGGTACCACCATGTACCCAGGTATTGCTGACCGCATGCAAAAGGAGATCACAGCCCTGGCTCCCAGCACAATGAAGATCAAGGTAAGGCAGGAGCACGAAGGACCTGGGCATGGGAGCAGCCTTCCTTTGCCCCTTGCACATAGAGCTCGGGGCTGTGCACACCCCTGCACCTGCCACCTGCAGCAGTGGCTTGTTTACTGATCTCAGCTCTCTTGGCTTTTTCCAGATCATTGCCCCACCTGAGCGTAAGTACTCTGTCTGGATCGGTGGCTCTATCCTGGCCTCCCTGTCCACCTTCCAGCAGATGTGGATCACGAAGCAGGAATACGATGAAGCTGGCCCATCCATTGTCCACCGTAAATGCTTCTAAACATGTTTACATGATCACTTTGCCAACCACGCTCAGGATGACAACCTTCTAGGTTGCAGGCTGCTGAGGGTCTGCAACAGCCATGTAACTTTCTATTTTGTAACAATTTCCGGTTACTGTTGCTGCAAAGCTCCACGTGACACAGTGTATGTAAAGTGTACATAAATTAATTTATTTTATCTCGTTTTGTTTGTTTTTAAAACCAATGCCCTGTGGAAGGAAACAAAAAACTTCAAGAAGCATTAAATCACCAGTCATTCTGTCACACCCCTAATGCAGTTGTTTGTCGTCATTTGCTCGAGTTCTTTCACCTCACTTGCTGATGCAGCATGAGGGCAGTGGGCGGTGGGGCCACTCCAGACAGGAGCAGGACTGGGAAGGGGACAGGACCCCGGCCAGAGGAGCCAGCTCCCTGGGACTTGCTTGGGGTGCAGGCTGCTCAGTGGCACTGGCAGAGGTCTGGGGATGGCTGTGTGTTGCATCATGCTGCTGCAAGGTGGGTGCCCTGGCACTCTGCAATGTGCTTCTCCCAGACCCAGGCGGGAAAGGGTTACCTGGAGCCTTGGCTTCCAAAATATTTCATTTGGCTCAGCCTGCCTAAAAAGTAGCCCTGGCATGCTCCCGAGGAAGGCAAGGCTGAGGCTGAGGGCAAGTGGCGCGGGTGCAGGTTAAATAAAGAGCTTTCCACTCCACTTATGGGAAACCCACCTGCCATCATGTTTTCCCTGGGGGGCTGAGGGCAGCCAGGGCCACTTCCTCATGCTGCCTGACACGCTTGCCCTTGCCAGTGGTCATGCACGATGGGCTGCCTGCAAAGGGACCACCCCCTCCTCTGCCCCCTTGAACCACCCCACCCCTTCCAGAGATCAGATCTTTACTCAGGAACTCCCTGGGAGCCCAAAGGAAAATCCCCGGGGCTTCCCCTTGCCAAAGGCATTTGTCTGCCTTGTTTGCCAATGAGGCAGAGCAGGGTGGGAGAAGGGAAAGCTGCCCCTGCCTGTGTCATTTCTCTGGGGCTCTGGGGCCCCCCCACTTTGCTCCCAGTATTCACACACACATACACAGCCCTGGTGCTGGGGCTACCCTAAAGCCCTGCTGGACAGGACGCTTCTCCCTGGGCCAGTGCACATCTGCAGGAGCCATCAGCCTTTGGAGGAGGAGGACTCCTGAAGCACAAAGCCTCGACATGAAAGCAGCGCTTGAGTTTTGGGGTGTTCCTTTGCTGTGGGAGATAACAGCGGTGGGGAAAAAAAGATGATTTTCAGATAAACTTCCAGCCCAGGAAGGTTTTTTGCTATGCTAAGGGTGCATTTGTTTTGTGTTTTGGCTGGTTTTACCTGCAATAAAGTGAGACACATATATGACTACACTCTTTTAGCCCTATTCCAAAGTAAAAATCTGTGGGAGGAGCTGTCCTTGTCCTTCTCTGGTATCCAAGGGCAGAGGAGGTTCCAGGGCAACCCTGAGAGCTCCTCAGTTAAGATACCTCTCTGAGTGACTAGGGTTGGACTGGAAGGTAGTTGCTTCCAAAAAAACAAGCTCATGGTTTTACTTGTCAGTTATGCAAGTTGTTGTGTAGTGGCACATACTTCATCTGACAGATCCGTGTTGGGATTTTGGGAAGTGCTTGACTAATGTTGAGTCCTCAGCACTTGAATCCTGATCTCAGGATCATTTGACTTAACTGGTGTTACAAGATGGATTTTAGGACCTGCTTCTGTTATTAAAAGACTGTTTTAGAACCACAAATAAAAGTTAACTCAGAAGAGCAGCCTTATGGACAAGACAGCACTTGCAGACTTCATTTTTCCACCTGTACAGTCAATTTAAGGTCCTAAACCCATGACAAAAGGAGCTGATTTTTGGAGGATGTGGAGTGTGATGCTGAGGCAGTTGCTCTCCTCCAGCCTGATCAAAATCCATGGCAACAGGAGATACTTGCCCCTTCTGAAGGAAGACCTACATTTTGCAGCACCAAACTTGGGTTTAGGAACACTCATGAACATAGCTGTGGGCAGAGGGCAGTCCTTCAGCAGCTAGGGCATTGCATGGGCACTACTTTGTGCAGGGAGGCTGATGCCTCCCACAGAAGTCATGGTTCTGCCCCCCATTTGGGAAAGTAAACTGGTATCCCAACATGTTTCTCCCCTTGGGTCCCAAAACTGCAAAAGCAAAAAATCCTTTGACCTACAGTATTTTTTAGGCTTGGCTTTGCTAAGAGGACCTGAACACCCACTCAGAGCTGTCATCAGTGCAGCCCCACTGTGTACTCAGTTGATTGTGAATCTCCTGTGGGCATTTGGCCAGAAATATTTATTGAATCTGATTTACTAGAAGGACAGAAGAGAAGTCACTTGAAAATTACCATTACTCTTCACAGGAAACTCCTAAGCAACAAATTCTGTGACAATCTTTATTTCTGAAAGTGAAGCACTAAAACAAAGCCCTCCAAATCTTCAAATACTTCTTTTACAGGAATGTTATGTGCTATTTCTATTTCACTAATCCACGGGGAAAAAATAATCAGAACATTGCCTGATAGAGTTTGCTTTTTCATTTATTTATTTTTGAACCAAACAGACATTTTTCTATTAAAAGCAGCTAAAAGTGGGCTATTCAACTGTATAGATTTTCAAGGCACATCTCCTGGGCCTGGAAAAAGCAACACATGAGGGTGACTGCAACCTATTGATCAGCCAATGGATAAGTGCAGGCAGTGCTGGCGGGCAGGGCTCCCACGTGGGACAGATGCCAGTCAGGGTGGGCAGCTTTAGCAACAGGACCATTCAAAATATTCTGCAATTTTGCATTCTTTCCCAGAAGCTTTTGGCAGCTTTGGGGATCCCTTTCAGATCCTAATGGCCAGAACAGGTTTTGAAGGGACCAAAGGTTCCAGCTTCAGACTTTCAGAATTAGTTGTATTTGCAGCTGGCAAAGGCTTTGTTTTTTGCTTGTTCTGGATCTAAAGAATAAAGCAGCTTCTGAGTTCTATGTAGCAGGGAAAGCTGGAGCATGCCTGGCTCTCACTAGAGATGTGCGTTGTGTGTGATAGAGATGAGCAGATGCTGAAGAAACTCTTTATTGCCCAGAGTGCCTCTTTCTTCCCCTCTCCTATCAACCTTGAAACTACACTGCCCTGTGCAGAACTGGGGCCAGCAATATGCAAACCTCCAGCACTGTGGTGGCCCTGGTCAGCTTATCCTCTGTGCTTGCAGGGACCACAGCCAACCTCTCTCTTGCCTTGGCTGGTCAAGGCCGCTCTCTGAAACTAAAGCGTGCAGCTTGGAAGCAATTCTGGTTGTTGATGTTCAGGGAGTGCCACAGGCAGCCCGGGAATGAGCCTCTATGTAACCCCACCTCAGGGAGCTGCATATATATAGATCCCTGGAAGCAGTTTTCTTACTTGGCACATCACACCCACCCATAACACCCTCCAAACAAACACTCACTGCCCCCCTGTGCCCTCACTGCTTGGCTTCCAGCAGCTTCTCTCTCTTCTAAGGGAAAACAAGGCTTTAAAATTAAGAAGTCTCATTGCTGGAGGAAAAAAGGGGATGATCGTCTAATAAAATGGCTCTCATGTATGCTCAGAGATAAGCAGCCCAAAGTCAATGTCAGCAGGCATCAGCCCTTGACCTTGGCTCAAAAAGACATGAGGACTTGAGTTGTATTTGCAAAGGAGATCATGTCCTGTAGCTCCTCTGGCTAGATTGTCTTCTTTCACTAAAGCAGAAGTACTCTGAGTAGGGCTTCAGGTACAGGTGTACCTTCAGGTACAGATACGGATGCAGCTCTGTCCTTTTCCCAGAGGAATGCTGCTCTGGTGCCTGGTGTATGTAGGCATGGACAAGAGTGATCCCACAGGCAGCCCTGTGGTGGTTACAGGAGAGTGATCCTTTATCTCACACCCCCTGGTTCTTCAAATCCCATAAACACAGACATCATCTAATCTATTTGGGTACAAAATCAAGTGAGTTTACCATTAACAGTGGCCAGTGCAGAGCTCGGGTTGCTGGAGTCACATTGGATAGGTCAGCGCTGAGGAAGGGGACACCCAAAGAGAGGAGAAAAGGCTGGTTGCCGGAGTGGGGCAAGTACCACAACACTGCCAGTTGTGCTAAGGGAGCAGGCAGTGATAGAACAGTTCTGCCCTTCCCAAACCTTCCTGTGGCTGCAGGGAGAAGGCAATCTGCAGAGGGAAAGATGGGGGACCATTCAAGTGGGAGGAGATCTGAAGTAGATCAACCCGAAAGGAGATAACAGGGTTTCCCAGGGCAACTGCATCTATTCTGTAAGGGTTTTTAATTCCCTTTAACAATAATCACACACACACAAAATGGTTAAGATAGTAGAGGTAAAAGAGCATCAAACAATGCTGTCACTGGGTTATCTGCCTGCAGATCACAACCAAAGGACACAGTGGGGAGCTCTGTCTGCTCTGCACTACATTCCGTGCTGAAAAATGAGTGAGGTCCAGGTGCTAAGGCAGCCCGCTTTCTTGCCAGAAGTTATTTGGAGTGGTGTGTGGGGATAGAAGCAATGTTCAAAAGGCTATGGAATAGTGTATTTCCTCCACAGGGATTTCTTGTTCTGGAAACCTTTAGCCATCCCATCCCCATCAGAAAAAAAATCAACAGAGAGCTGAGAACTCCCTAACCCAAATAATTTTGAAGTAGTGATGGTGTTATTCCTACCTAGTCCCAGTAGTACTGGTGTAGGTCACAGGCAATGCTTCTGTGACTGCAGAATCTGAGCAGTTTACATTGAAAGGTTGGTTTTATTTATTTTTGATTCTTTCCTGTAACAAGTCCTTCATGGTTTTCCTCTGGGGCCATGTTTGTTGCCAGGAAAGTGGCTTTTTTATCTTCCATTTCAAAGGATGATAAAGAGGAATAGCTAATGCTCATGAAAGGTTTTGAAATGTTGTCATAGAAGGTGTTTGGGGAATGTGAAATACTTATGATTCTAAATTTAGCTCTGAAAGTCATGCAGTCCAGCTTCCTGGCACAAATACCACAGAAAGTCTTGAAATCTGAAAGTTCTCCAGTTGTGGCCACAATCTGGAGGCTTCTGTAGCCACTGGCTGTGTCAGGGACCTACAGGCTGTGCCTCCAGTGAGTCATACACCTTGCTGAGAGCCCAGACTGTCCACTTCTTGCCAAGCTGGTCCCACCAGCAATCCAAAACACTTCTGTTCTTACTCTGGGTGCAATACCTCCATACTTGTCCTGCAAAAGCCCTGTGGGATAAAATTATTCTTCAAACCTAATAAAAGTGGCAAATTTAGGAGAATCACAGTGTCCAAACCAGTCAGCTCCAGAAGAATGTGAGAAATCTCTCTTGGGATAAATGTCTTATAAGAAACATGGCAATTGATTTTAGACCTTTTACTCTAAGATTTATTCCCTCTTTCCTTAATTTTTGTTAGCCCACTGAAGCCAGCCCATCCTGACTGAGACTTCATGGTCAAGGTGTTATGATGCCTCTGTTCACATGTAATGGGTTAAATGACAGATGGGTTAATAAAGAAGTTTGGTTCTGCTTAGACAGCAGGAACTTGAAGCTAAATTCCAAAGTCAACTTTAAAAGGGTGTTATTTAATCCTTGAAGTGCTTAGCCTCTGCTGACACCTTGCTTTATTTTTTGGGGTTTTTTTGGAGCCTGCTGCACATATTCATCTGTTGGGAAACAACTGTTTGACAAAAAAGTTGGTGAACTCCTGTCCCATAATCTTGATCAGAACCCAGAAATCAAGAGTAGCACTGCCCAAACAGGAGGTGCTTGGTTTCTTCACTAGTTGTCTCAGAACCGTGGGCAGCCCAGAGAATGCACCTGATGAACGCGCATCATTGTTTAAAAATAAAAAGGAGAGAGAAAAGAATAACACGGAAAATATTGCAAGGTCAGCAGATGGTAGGGGGAGGGTTTGTGCCTGGGCAGGAGGGTTTGGGCAACAGCAGGACAAATACTGGAATGGAAGCATAGCCACGGAAAGAGAAGGCACCCAGATGTTCTGCAGTGCAGGAGTAATGGAGAAGGCTCCCAAGGTGCTGCAGTAACATTACACTCAGTATTAATTTATACTATTTTCACAGGTTAGTTTGGGTCTATTTTGGCATTGCAGCAAAGTTTCAGCCCGTGTACCCGGTTTCAGATGCCCTCTGCTGCAATGCAAATGTGCTGGGGTTGATTCATGCCAGCAGTCCTCACTGAAGCTGATGGGAGTACAGTTACTGTTTAAGTGCTTGCATGGTGAGGTCACAGATTAAGAAACAAAGCCATAGGAATAAAAGCAATCACATGAAGAAGCAGAGGGGAGGAAGAGGGAATAATTAATTTTGATCCAGTAAGTCCAGAGCCTGGCATGGCTTGAGGATATGCAATGATCAGCAGGAAGAAAAAGATTAGAAGAACCCTTGTTTCCTGAAATGTATGCATTTAATCAATTGCCTATTCTGTAGAGATTTTTTTGCTCATTCCATAACTCACATGTATTTTTCTCTATTTTCCGTGTAAGAATCAGTCTGAATTAGGGATCAGTTGAGCAAATGAGGGTATATAAGAAAAATCAAAAGCGCTGAGAGCCAAGTCTGGACCACAGGTATTCTGCAAGAGTGGTAGTTTTGACGAATAAGATACAGAGGTGGAAAAATAAAAACCCAAAACATTTAAGGAGAAAATACTTTATGACACAATTGTCATCCCATTGAATTTGTGTTGGGACAGAGTTCTGAGTAGCAGAGCTGGAAGTGAGTGCAGGCTTAAAACTCCAAGGAGGTGTTTTACTTTCTGCCCCTGGTTTATCTCTGACCAGCACAACGGTAAGTGGCTTCTGAGTAGTATTGGAGAAAGTAGCATAAATATACTGACCAAGTATGAGAAGGGAGTTTTTATATAGTAAGTGTAACTGAAAGGAGGGTTTTGTAATGTTAAATGAATATTTAAAGCAAATGTCTGATAAGTTCTTCACTGGCAGGTTGACTTGTGAGTCATGTTGCACAGTCCCCAACCATGCCCCTCTCTATTTATAAAGTCATGCCTTGCTATATCTGACTTGCTAAATAAGCCTTCCAAATTGTGGAGGGGATTCTGGTGACATATTATGGGAACCTGGGAATAATTTAGAAGAGTAAGGGAAGTTGGAAAAGACATGACCAATCACTGCATGCTGGTTGCCTTCTGAAGAGAAGAGCAAATGTGTTGTTTGGCTTTTTCACCACGAAAAAGTCCAGCAGGCAGGGGCAGACGGCTTCAGTCTGCTGGACACAAGGTGGGGAAAGAAGAGTAGCGTGAGGGTTTGCCTGAGCCGAGTCCCTGTACATGTTTCAGGATGCGTGGAGGAACAGGAGGCGGTTACTCCAGGGAAGCATGCCAACACACTCAACAGCTGGTGTTTTTCTCCCCGTGCATGGTGCCTGGAGGGAGAGTGTGGAGCTGCTGGAGCTGCTCCCTACCCCTAGTGGAGAGGAGTGAGGTCTCGGTGGGGGTCCCTGCCGGCATCTGCCCAGGGCCCTGCCACACAAGAGAGCTCTTTCCGGGTCACTGCCTGCCAGCTGGCTGCCAGCAGTGAGGTTCCTCGGTGTTGACAGGGCATAGATGTGCAGGAGAGGGAGCAAATGCATCTCCAGAGCTGCATCCTCCTCCCCAGGGCACCAGCTGGAGTGGAAAAAGAGCATGTTGCCAGATGCTGGTACATAATGTGTTATCAAGTAGGTGCAGGGCAGGGGAAATGAGGCAAAGAAGATGAGTGCAGTGGAGATTGCACTGGGAAGCACAGCAATGATGCCACTAAAAGAAGAAAGGAAGAACCCTGACCTATTTTGTCCATATCCTCTTCACAGGCAACAGACAATGAGGGACGGACACGCAAAATGTTTTTAAAAGTGGTCCAGCATGTTTGGAATCTTCCTTGGAAAGTTGACTGATGGGATTACAGAATCGCCTGTCTCTGTGACTGAAGGTACTGGTTTTTATTCCTGCTCACCTCCTTCTGTGTGCCTCCAGGAGCTAACTGCTTTCTGATGGACATGGTTTGGCTCTGATGGACATGGTTTAGCTCTAATGGAATATACAGGGGGGCAATTTCTTTCCTGCCCAGCTCAGCAAGCCTGGGCTGCCATAGTGCTCATTCAGCTTTCCTGAGCACCTTCCTCTGCAGCAGTCTCGGGGTAGGCAGCAGCCACGAGCACCACGGGGACAGAATATGGAAGCAGTCATGTAGAGGTGTTCAACTACAAATGAACGAGTATTTCACAGCCAGAGGTAGATGTTGCTCTGCCCTAGCAGGGATGTCCACACAGCTGTGGGAGTGCCAGGAGCACAGGCTAGAGTCCCAAACTTCCAGCCTCCTCACTCAGGAGTAAAGCCACCCACCTCATCAGTCACCGCTAGCAAAATGCACTGCTCAGGTTTGCTTGTGGGTAAGGTTTGTGTTTTCCTATAGCTGATACTGAGTTTTTCTGGTGAGCTTGTCTCAGTGCAACTTTTTAAATTCTGTATCCCCCCACTTTCCTTTCATTGTCCATCACCCCTGATCCAGGGCAAGTGGCAGGTGAAACAGGAATAATTTCTATCTTGTTGGAGCAGCAGGTGAATGTTGCTGCTGGGCCAGGAGCCAGCAAACTGCACAACCAGCTCCATCTCAGCTCCCAGAATAGTCCCCTGCATCACCCTTGGACCCCTCAGCAGCAAAACCAGTACATAATTCCCCAAAAACACCCTGACTGGTGTTTCTGGACACGCATCATTGACTTTTCACTGGGTGACAGGGACAAGGGTGTCAGGGCATTGGGGTGATTTTGTGCTGGGAGAGGTCTGGTACGCAGACAGCTCAGGTTGGATTCACAGCAATGGGATGGGGAGATTAAAGTCAACCTAATACCATGCTCCAGAGCCAACAGGTTCTTTGAGCTGAATAGATAATTCATTATAAACAATATATGCAGACGTCAGCACTCTCTAGGGGACCTGCTCACAAGTGGTGCACAGGGTTTTTTCAAGGGCATCCATTTATTAAAACTATTCTCAAGATAATTTATGGTGCCTCAGAGGGATGCAGTTTCAAGCACTGAGCACAGGTTGTGCTTGTCCTCCATCCTCTGAGAACTGAAATCCTACTGCCAAGCCATGTGATGACAGAATTGAGGTACTTTTTTTGTAGGGGCACTGCAGGATCTGTAGCTGCTGTTTGATCACAGATGGTCTTTTTGGTGACTCTCCTTGTGAGGAGGCTGTGTTGCTGCAGTGGGTTAGGATGGAGAGCACTAGAGTAGAAAATCAGGTGTCTGGAGGTTTTAAGTTGGAGGCATGTGGGGAAATGGCTGTAATGTCTGCTTTCCTGTATTTTAAATCAGTACTGTGTATGTTGAATTAACAGATTTTCTCCCAGGAAGCAATGAGGAAACCCTTAAGACATGATGGCTGACATCCAGCCCTGATGGCTTCACAGTGGTGCTGACAGAAGGGCTGAGCCCCTGCCACAGGGCTGTCCTGCCACCAACAGCTACCAGCAGGTCACTGGCATGTATCTTCCACTCCCCAAGGTGTCTTACTTGCTTTTCCTTGCTTTGCAGCATCATTTCTGTCAGCTCCCTCCCATGGGCAGAGCTGGACGGATGGTGAGGTTAGAAACCAAGACCCAGAACATCCCTTTCCAAAAAGAAAACTGCAAAGCTGGTGGCTTGTTGGTAGTGCTTAGCAGGTATGCATGTGCTCAAGCTGCTGGCTGGGGTTGCTACCAAGGCAAAGGAAGGGGCATGATAAGACTTTAATCTCCTTCCTCACTAGAGGATAAATGAACCCTGACTACACAGGCATTTCCCCACCAAATGGCCAATCACACACCTCTCACTAGCTGCAGACACCTGCCCACAGGAGGTTTGCACATCTGCAGACTCCAAAGGGTTAAAAATAGATCCTACCCTGCCAAAGGCACATTTTATGTCCTTTAAAGGTGTGCCATCCATTTCCATCCCAGTAGTCCTCCGTGAGACCTGAGAAAATGCCTTTATGATGCTGACATTTTGTTCAAGGCTCTTTCTGTTTTTTAATCCCGTGGCTGCCCAGGCTGGCTCCCCATTCCAAGCACTATTTCAGGGGAGCTGCATTTGCCCCCAGCTACCCTATTCTGAATGAGCAACTGCAGCATGATCACTGGCATGTTTGTGATGCTCCCCATGGCAGCCTTGCCCCATCACATAGTCAGCAGCTAAAGAGTTTATATTTCTAAGCAAGACAGGGCCTTTTTTTTATTATTATTTGATAAGCGAGGGAATACTTCTGAGAAAAGGGCTCTCCTTTCTGCCATTTATTCACGTTGGCCATATGAGATGATGGTGCTACTTTTGGACTGGATATCCCAGCAGGGATCTGGCACACTTCCTCCAAGCCTCCTCCATGTGTACTATAGGAGGCATCTGAGGCTGGACCTCTGTGCACCAGCCATCCCAGCTCATGTGAGACCCACCCCTGGACCTGCATCCTCCCCAGTCCCATTGGAGCTGCAGCGATTGGCTCCCCAGTGCTGCCACCTCCCCTCCATGTGTGGGCAGGGGTCCAACAGTGTGTGCTGGGCACACTGTGGCCCTGATGTGGGTAGTATCCAGCCCTGGTTGGTAATGCAGGACAGAGCAGTGGCTCCTGGGGCCAAAGAGGCTGTTTAGAATGTGGATGGGATGACTGGTGTAGCACAGAAATGTGCACTCGGGCTGATTCAGAAGAAGGAAAAGCAAAGAGAAGCTGCAATGGGTTGTGCCATGTTGGCACTGGTCTGCACCCTTTGAGGCATGTGCTGGTGCTGCAAAGGCTTGGAGCAGGGAGCAGGGAGCAGGGAGCAAGGCAGGGTGCCCTCAGCGGGGGGGTACTAACAGGTTTCCTTGGCAGAGCGATGCTGGCAGGAGCCGTGTGTTGCTTGAAAAGGGGCTTTCTCTGCTGGCATCCACCAGGTCACGTACAGCCCAGGCCACCACCTCGTGTCATGTGAAACCCAAGAAAGCCTGGATAATCTCCAAAGGGCGGATGAAATTCCCATATCAAGCAAGCTTCACTGTAGCTCTGCTAAAGCCCAGGGAGGTTTGCCTTCATGGGAGGATCTGGATGCTTTTATAAGGGACTCCATTCCTCCCACAGGATCCCCCAGCCAGTCAGTGTGTCTGAGACCATATTAGGGATGCCTTTCCCTGAGTGAGAACTGCATATTCCCATCACATTCCCAATAGGAATGCTCCCCATCAAGTCCCCTTTACCCTGACTTAAAGAAGCAATGAAAGGAGTGCCTTTGGGTTGAGAGGCAGCGGATGATGGGGACAGATTGCTCATCCTCCGGGCCAGCACATATCCCTAATGTGTGTAAGCGAGGACAAGCCAAGGTGCCAGCAGAGAGAGAAGGGGAAGCATCAGCCTGTGCCCAGCCTAGTGCTCATGATTTTCCAGGCAGCCACTGCCTTCCTGACCACCATTTCCCAGTTTCTTTCTGCTGTTCCTATGAAGTTCTGGAAGAAGATTAGAAACTCAGCTGAGCAGCTAAGCCCTCGATGCAACTGGCTTTATTTGGGACTGACTCTAGGCAGGGCACAGTCCTGCCCCATCAAGAGGCTGGGTGTCCTGCACGCCGGTGGGGTACTGCTGAGTACTGCTGAGGGCAGGTAAATCCCCTCTTGGGAGCTCCCTGCATACTCTTCCTCCTGTCCCCATTGTGGCATACTCCTCGACCCCAGGTCCTCAACAGGAGCCAGGGCATCCTTTGGGGCTGCTTCTCTACGTGGGCTGGGGAAGAACTTTTAATAGACAAGTTTTTCTGAACTGGTGCTGAGAATGTTTGAGGGGAAAAAAAGGGAGATAGCTGTAGCAATTGTCAGTGGACCATCTCAAACCACACAGTCATGGCACTGAGGTCCTTAAATGGAGTTTATGTTGGGATCATTTCTTTTTGTGTTGAAGACCTACCCATTTCCACGGGGAAGAACAATGGTACTAGGTTACAAGGATTTCACAAACTGACAGTGGAATTGGCCTCAAGTCAGCACTGAGCTGCCACTAATTTCTGTTGTTTAAAATTTAAAAGATTCAGAAATATGAACTTGAGATGAACATTTTCCTGAGCCCTCCCACTGCAAATTCTGTGAAGCTTTTTCAAACATTAAATTATTTTCTATAAATCATTTATTATTACTCATCACTTTACTGCTTGGGAAACTGAGATCCATCACTGTGCAGGTTGCTGATTGATTCAGGACTGACACTGGGCTCCACCACAAGCAGGTGCCAGATTTGCCTGTGGGAAATGGTGAGGAATGCGGGTTCCTATGTAGGAAAAACCCATAGGAATAGCTTCTGTCCCCATCACCTAGAGGCTGACTTTAACCTAGCAGTGATGACCTGAAGGACTGATCTCTCAGAGCTGATCGTTTCAGCAGCACTCCCTTACTGCTGTGAGATAGGGAGCAGGTTACAGCACAGGTGACTCTGTTTATTCCCAAAAATTTATGTACTCTCAGTGACAGATGGGCTTTCTGAGGTAGCCAACCAATGCTGGAGATTTGAAGTCCCTTGCTTGTGGCAGATGCTGTAGCAATCTCTTGGGTGCTGTGCTGTGGTACAGGGCCAGAAGGAGAGGAAGATGTGCCTGGGATAGATAAAGGAACATGAGCAGGAACAATATCGGAAGTACTCCTGACCAGTGGCCAGATTGCTGTCCCAGAACTCCAAAGGAAAGGATATATCAGGAGAAAACAGTTTTGTGCAGCATTGTGAGCTTGAGATAAGCCTGGAGGAAAGTATGTGAGCTCAGATACTACCCCATCACTTGTCTCTCCCTGAATGTATGCTCAAAGGCTGCCTCCTGCCTCAGCTCATGGAGGTGGCATCCTATTAGGACTCCTGAGGCTTGGCATCAGTCAGTCATTTGCCATGGATCTGGTTTGAACCTCTCACCGGGCCACATGGTTTGCTACTTGTAGGAGAGCAATAATAAAGACTAAGAGGCCTAACTAAGATCTTGTGAGGAAAAGTACTTTAAAAGGAAAATGTGTTTAGAATGTTAGTGTTATGGTTCAAATGGTGTCTTTATTTCCTATTTTAATGAAGGCAAAATCCCAGAACAATATGCAAGGGAGGGAACTCGACAGTATCAGCCTCATAAATGTTGTATTTCCTCATTTAGGAATCATTTAATAACTAGTTATTCTCAGCCCATGGAAGTCTCTGCCATGAGGTATTGAAGCCAAAACTCATTAGGATTAAATTAATAATAATGTTTATACAGCTACTCTGAGAATATCCAGAGCTCCTATGTCAAGGATGGGGAATAACTCTTGTCTGGCACATAGAGAGCTGCTTGGCTCAAGCTGAAAGGATGAGGAAGTTGTTCTTCACCCAGAACTGTCTCAGCATCCTACCCCAGATCTGACAAATGTCTCCAGAGCTGGTTTGAGGTGTTGTGTCCTATTGCTTGGTGGTTGCTGCACTGTAAGTGTGAAGATAGATTGTGGCAGGCCATGGGGAATATGCCCGACTGCCAGGGCTGCTGCTTGCATCAGCCTTAGGTAATACGTGGATTTCAACATCACCATTGCTGCATGTCTCTGCACACTCCTGTTCCAAGTCTTTTTATACAAATAACCCCCAGCTGTTTCCCAGCCCAGCTGCTGGCAGTCCCCCGGGCACTGTGGGATGTATATACAAACCATCAGACAGGAGGGTTGCCCTGCAAAGGAAAAACTTGAGAAGGAGTGTGAAGATGCAGATCACCTCATAGCACATGGGCAACTGGGCACTCATTTTCATGCCAACAAGAGTACTACAACCACTACAGTACAATGGAGAGAGTGGGAGGAGGCAGCTACTAACAATACTGTGTTATTCGTGAAGCACTGACACCTTACAGGCTGTTCTGAAGAGTAAGTGTCTGCTCTGCAGAGCGCAGAGTTTAGAAGAAAATTGCAGAAAAAGGGAACTCATAGACTGTGTGCCAGGATCTGTAATTTGCCATTCTAGCATTTCCTGTGTGATGGCTGAGACAAGGATGAATAACTGGGCAGTAGGTTTATGGGCATGCCAGGTGAAGTTTGGTCTTGTGAAAGGTGATCCCTTCCTTCTCCATCAGTAAGGGAAGAAGCCATAAGAGAGTAACCACATACCTCTGATTTAGGTGTGTTCTCTTAAACTGGTGTCATGGTTTAATCCCAGCTGGAAACTCAGTACTATGCAGTCACTTTCTCACTCCCCTCACCACTCCTGGTGGGACAAGGAAGAGAATCAGGAGAAATAAAAACACATAAAACTTGTGCATTGGGATCAGAATAGTTCAATAATTGAAATCAAGTAAAATTAATACTAATTATACTAATAACCATAATAATATATAATGATAGCAGTAAACATGATGAGAGAGGCTTAAAATCCAAGAGAAACCAGTGATGCACAACACATTTGCTCACCACCCGCTGACAGATGCCCAGCTCATCTCCAAGCAGCAATCAGTGGTTCCTGGGCAACCTCCCCAAGTTTATATACTCGTAATGACATTCTATGGTAAGGAATACCACTTAGCCAGTTCAGGTTGGCTGTCCTGGTCATGCTCCCTCCCCACTTCATGTGTATCTACTCCCTGGCAGAGCATGAGAAAACCCTTGATTTAGAGTAAACACTCCTGAACAACAACTAAAATATCAGTATTCTATCAAAATTCTTTTCATACTAAATCCAACACACAGCACTGTACCAGTTCTTAATAAGAAAGTTAACTCTATCTCAACTGAAATCAGGACAACTGGGGAGAGAAACTCTTTGGGAAAGAACACCCGTGAACAATTATTACTATAAAAATACTATGTGGCAAGAAGAGTAGCCTTTTCATAACCACAACTGACAAGCAAAAATTGTGCAGGTTGGCTCAGAAGGACTGTGTTCAAAATAAAATTGTCTAGAAGGAAAGAAAATGCTGCAAAACCCAGACATCATCCATTTATCTGAAATTCATGAGTGTCATCTGCCTGTACAGACTGAGCAGAGTATCAGAGTAAGAAAGCAGAGTCCAGGTTAACTGAGAAGCAATCTGCTCTCTAGCTGGTATTGATATGGTAATCTTCTCAAGTGCTGTCTTAAGTTACAGGTGTTTTTATACCTATTGTTTTCTGTTATTTTCCAAAAAACGCCCTCTGTTGCAGCAGGTGGTGCTGAGGACATGGTTGGACTGCAGTGGGACCACAGAGGTACCACTGAGGGCAACAAGAGAAGACATCAGGGACAACCCAAATGCCACTGGAGCCCTCAGTGGGGGTAATAAATGAGGAAGGCAATTCCCAAATGTAATCCCCAGAATAGCACTGAGAGGGGAAAACTGCTGCATCTGCCTGGTTTTACTGCAGTGAAGGATGTAGGCAAGGCTCCCGCACATCCTACAAGCTCTGCATGTAGGGTATCATGTGCACCACAGCATGGCAAGAAGGTGCTCTCAGGAGCTACTATCTTGTATTTGAAGCTGTTGTGTGATGGTAGTCATGTTAGGAGTGCTATTTCTGTGCCTCTCTTCCCAGTAAATACATTGCCCAGGCTCTGCTCCCTTGTAGCTCTATTCGCCGCCTACCGCTGACAGCAGCCGGCAGAGCTGCAGGGAGCTGGGGAAGCTCTAATGGGTTTTAAAAGGGAGCTTAACAGGTTTATGAATGCAGATGTACAGTGTGGTTGCCTGCAATACCAGACACTGAATGCCAGTGCAATTGGCCTCTCCTGACTGCATTTTCCTGGATCGCCGAGGAGGCACTGGATTTGCCCACTATTCTGCTCTCAAGGGGCTGGGAGGGCTGGGAGGTGAACATCCCCGTGTTTCTGAAAGGTCAGGCAACATCTATGCCCCTCTCACTCACGTCTGGGTACCACGGGGTTGCAAAGATCTATATTCTGCTCGTTCTGAGCATCGATTGTACTAAGTCATTTGGTTACGCTATCCACATCGAGGACTGCATCACTCTACCGCACAGACAGAGGTGAGGTATGTAATCCCCGCCCTTAAAGCCACCAGCACTTTTGTTACACCTAAGAGTCTGGACCAGCATTTTCCACCCCGGGTATCTGTGTCAACTTGAGCGGTTTTTTTTAATTCTGTCAGCCAGGACACGGAAAAATACTGTTTGCTTCCTTATTAGTTAAAAAAAAAAAAAAGGAAAACAAGGCACAGCGGTTTCTTAGACCTGTTTCTGAAAATCCATCAGTGCCCCCGTGTGTCGGAGTGGGGGCTGCAGAGGCGGCCGGAGAGTCACGGCGCAGAGCCTGCGCATGGCAAGGGGGAATCAGGTTTGCAGGTGCCCAAAATAGGGCGTTTGCAGTCGGCCAGGGGGTTGGCCCCCTCAGAGGGGTGCTGTGAAGTGAGCACCATGCTGAGGCAAAGGCGCTGCACCAACCCTCCCCAAGGACAATCACGTCCCGCAGGGCACGATTCGGTACGATGCCCTAAATACGGTGTATGTGAGAGAGAAGGAAATACCCAGAAACCGCTGAAGAGCCGACGGTGCGTGTGCGTGTGCGTGTGGGCAGGCAGCAGGGAGGAGGGCGGCTGCAGAGGCCGCCCTGCTTTCTGCATTTGCCTCCGAAACGTTTCATATCCCAAGCGACGGCGGTCGCCTAGCACAGAGCTGGATTAGGCCAATCCTGTTCTGGGGCCCGCTGGAGTCGGGTTTTTAAAGCAGATTAGTGCAAAATGGAGTGAGGTCGCTGTTGTTGCAGAAACCTTCGCCTCCCCTCGATCGGCCCTCATCTACTGCCCATGTTTTTGGTCTTGCAGAAGCAGAGCTGACACCGGCAGCTCTCCCCGCGGGCCGGGGTGCCGCACACAGAAGGCACTGCTGCTGCATCGGTTCTGACGCACCGCACGGACTCGCTGGGTTTAAAACTTCCCCGACAGTCTCAGGGCACCGCCAGGCGCAGCTTTCCCGGAGCCCCAACGCAGATGTAGGGAGCACTCGGGCCCCGGCACCCCCGACTGATGGGTCTAGGACTATGGTGCTGCGGTGTATCTATGTAGCTATCTAGCTATTTAATTATTTACTTATTTATTTATTTTTAGCCCATCCCGTTCGCTGCTCCGCGGGGCGGGAAGGGGGCGGAGCCCGGCGCCGCTGTTTGGATTTAAACGTTGCAGCGGGAGGGGGCGGGCTCGGCCGGCGCATCCCGTTTCCCGGCTGCGGATCCCGGTGGCGGATCCCTCTCCCGGCCCCCGCCATGGTGGTGCCGGCGCGGCGCGTGAAGACGGAGTACATGAAGCGTTTCAAGGAGCCCAAGTGGGAGTCGTGCGGCGCCTGCTACCTGGAGCTGCTGCACTACCGCCTCAGCCGCCGGCTCCTGGAGCAGGCGCACCGGCCCTGGCTCTGGGACGGCTGGGAGCAGGACAGCGGCAGCGGCGGCGGCAGCACCGCCGCGTCCCTTTCGCCGCCGAGCACCGGTAGCCCGGCGGCAGTGCGGGAGGAGGAGCCGCAGGCAGCGGGAGCGGCGGCGCCGAGCGAGGCGGGACGGGCGAGCCCCGGTAGGGAGCGCGGGGATGGAGGGGGGGAGGGGGGGGGACACGTGTGTCCCGTGCGGTCCGAGCGCCGCGTCTCCTCTGTGGGGCACGGCAAAGGTGGCTCTGCCTGGGTCTCCGTGCCGCGCTGGGCAGTGCCGACCCCTCGATCCCAGGGACACCTGTCAGGTTGTTGGGCCGTCTTGCCCTCACCGGGGAGGCACCGCTCATCAGCCGGGGCCCTGCTGCGGTTTAGCCGGATGCTTGCGAGGCCCGCGGAGAAGCCATGGCTGCGGCGTCGGAGGTGGCTCTTTAAAGAGCCAAGTGGTGGTGGTAACTCTCATCCTGAGTCACAGCTACTTATGTAAACTGTTGCCATGGGAGCGGAACATCTCTGCAATTATATAAGCAGGTTCTCTGGCAAAAGCCGTGGCAGGTTGGACTGTATGCCAGTGCCTGGCATCTAACACAATTGCTTTTCTGGATCTGCACATGTAATCTGGCTCGGCTGAACACTTGGTTCTTAATGCCATCTGAGTTTTGGTCTTGGGTTTGCAGCTGAGCACAGGCAACTTCGTAGTCCGAGGAGGTGCAGAACTGATAACATTTTGTCCCCTTCTGGCAGAGGAATTGCCTTTTGATATCTCAAGATCTAACTGTATAGAGTGGGGAGACAGATAACAAAACCGCCAAGCTGCCTAAATTTGCCTTTTTTTTTTTTTTTTTTTTTATCCTATAAGATATTGCCTCCTATTTGTAATGAAAGAATACTGTATCTGGCAGCCATTGACTGGTGTTTCGCAATGTATTTTGAATCTGCTGTGTATCTCTAGCACAGTAGCAGAGAAAATCCTGGAGAATTATTCAGTTAAGCTTCATGCTGCCTGTTCTTTCCCCTCCCCACAGTTAGACATGCTTGTTTGGATTGGGGAAACTAATCTGATTCAATGTCCTTTGGGGCTTGAGCTTTCCAGAATGATCTGTATTCTTGTATTCAAGGCTAAAATGCATTCCTTGTCCTTAAGAACACCATGTTATATGAAAGCTTTAGCTGTGCTGTCATCTGTTCAAGAGGCCTGGTGTTTCAGAGCATGTCAGTGCTGTAGGGCTCTGCAGGGAGCTGCAGTCCTCTTGGCTGGGTGGACCTGTAGTACACAGGCTCCATGGTGAGGGGAGGGGTGCACATGGGTTCTGGCACCAGGGTACTGTCCTCCACCCCCCAAAACTGTTGTCCTGGTTTCAGCTGGAATAGAGATAATTTTATTCCTAGTAACTGATACAGTGCTGTGTGTTGGATTCAGTATGAGAATAATGTTGATAACACAGATGTCTAAGTCGTTGTTCAGTAGTGTTTGCCTTAAATCAAGGACTTTTCGCTTTCCCATGCTCTCCTAGTGAGCAGGTGCTCAAGAATCTGGGAGGGAGCATGGCCAGGACAGCTGACCCAAACTGCCCAAAGGGATACACCATGCCATGTAGTGTCATGCTCAGTATATAAACCAGGGGGAGTTGGCCAGGAGCCACCAATCACTGCTTGGGGACTGACCGGGAATCAGTTTGCAGGTGATGAAAAATTGTATTGTGCACCACTCATTTCTTTTGGGATTTATTCCTCTCTCTTATTTTCTCCCTTATTAGTATTATATTTTCCGTCAAAACACTGCCTATCTCAGCCTAAAGGTTTTTCTGATTCTCCTTGCCATCCTGCTGCAGTGGGTGGCTGTGTGATACTTAGTTGCTGGCCAGGGTTAAATCAAGAGCCATGCTGTGATGAAAGCACTTCAGCTCACCATTATGTTACAAAGTATTAGAGGGCTTATTCCCGCTTTCCTCAATCGGGGTTTGAGGAAGCTGAACTGGGCGCATACGAGGAAGAGGCACATAGCATCTCAGATGTAGTAAAGGAATTTCAAAAGGTTGGGGAACAGTTGCATGGGAAAAGGCAATGCTGTCTAAAGGCTTGGATTCTAGTGAGAGGAGCATGGAAGCTGTTGAAGCTGCTCTAGCAGCTTTGGCATTCCCACCTTTTCTGATGCTGTTTGAATACATACCAATCTGGGTCAGTTGTGCTAAGGACCAGAATTTATTTTCATTCTTCCCATTGAGCCTGTGGATAGAATAGGCAAGCCTGCTACAGTCTGGATGGAACTGGCCATTGCCAAGGCTGGAGTCTGCTGGCCAGGGTGTTCTGCTCACGCCTTAGCCTGCTTCCTGATTCTCTCCCTGATTCCTCTCTGGGGAAAGATCCAGGTGGAGTTACATGGTAGCCTGTTTCGGTCTGTGTCATTTCTGGCTGCCAATAAAGCTTGCTGGTACTCTCTGTGATCAGTGATGGTGTGTGGGATTATCCAGTGGGTGCATAGTGGTGTCCTCAGTACTGTACCAGTGGCAAAGGGACTGTGGAGCAACAGCAGTCTGCCGGGCTGTAGGATTTGGGACAATTGTGCTTTTATAATGGATGAACTTTGTCATGGCTCCTATAAGGGAATGCCTGTTGTTCTGTAAGATCCTTGCTGTTTTGTACCTATAATGGGAGAAAAATCTGTACTTAAGCTTAAATTTTTTTGCGAAGTGGCTTAGGGGTTTTAAATTGCATTTTTAAATTCTGCAATGATTTAAGACCTTTGCTAAGTCCTTAGCAGAAAGACTGAAAACAACTCTGCTTAGGCAGCTGGATTTAGTGGTTATTTATTGTATCTTAATGTATATGTGAATACATAGGCATTAAGTATTAGGCAATTATAAGGATGTATTTTTCCTCTGCTTAGTGGCTGGCTAATTAAAGCATGTGGAGGACATAACATAAACTATCAGTCTGTGAAGCTTCCATTATTCAACTGCACTTTCTTTTTTGCCCCGCCACCCCCCCCCCCTTTTTTTTTTTTTTTCTTCCCTCTGAAAGAACTTAATTACATTGAAGTGCTGTGGGGGTAGCTGAGTATGCTCATGTTGATGACATCTTTTGTCTTCTGAATCTGACATCCACCCACATGCTGTAGCATCCTAGTTGTTACCTGGCTGCTACTGCTTCCTGCTGTTCTGTGGAAAATCTCATTGCTGACTGAATGGTATTGTTAGTGCTTGTGGCCTAGTATGTTTGGCCAGCAGTAATGCTGACTAATATTGTTGCTTCTTTCCCTCATTGAGGTAAGCATGTGTGTGTCTCAATGCTACTGGTGTATGTGGAGAAAGTGAATGTAGGCAGCTTGGCTTTCAGGCTTAATGGAGTTAGTATAAAATACTGCTAACGTGAACACCTGCGATAGCATGTGGAACGAAGGTGCTTTGTCACTGCAGCTTGCCCTGAAACTATACCTGAGTGATACTAGGGTCTACTTGGGCACAACTTAGGGTTGATTCCTTCTGGACCTCCACTTGCAGCATCTGTTTGTGGGATTGTTCCATGGAACATGCTCAGGCACAGATGTGTTTTAAACATAATCATCTGGTGTAGTTGTGATGTAGACACGTCCTCAAAGCTGTCAACAGGATCCAATGGGCTGGTAAGTAAAAGACAGAAGCTCTTGGCAGCAGTGCTGCTGTCAGACCTGTTGCTTGTGAAATGACACTGCTGCACAGGCACGCAGGATGAAGGCATCTTTCAATCCTTATTGCCATTTTGCCTTCAGCATTTTGTGCAGTGGTCTTAAGTGACAACAGTGACAAGCTGCCATCAAAGCAGTTGCCTCAACAGTATTTGGAAAGTGACTGATCTGGATTAGTACAACTCAGCAGAAGGTCCAATTTCAGACTTCTTCCCTGATCTTCTCTGTCATCATGTTGCAAATGTATTTACTGGCTGAAGAAGAGCGGATGAAATAGCTTGTGGTGGGGGAAGAAGACAAGGGTGTCAATTCAGGGGTTGATAACATTGTTGTTCAAAGTTGTTACAATTTTTTTGGTTGGAAGCAAGTTTTTTTAACAAACTAAACCAGTCATTACTTTGAGTGCTGCTGCAGATGAACCTTGTGTCAATCTAATCAGTAGTGAGCTGCTGTGTGGCTGCTAGCTCCAGTACTGCTTCATACAATCTCTGCCTTGAAAAAATGATGCAAACTGTTTCCGCTGTAGTAACTATCTACTCAGCTGTAGTATGTCCATACTCACAATTGAATATATGTCCCTTTCAAAAGGTTTTGAAGACCTGCCCCATTTAGGATGATGTTTGTACTAGAGTAGGAAACTTCAAGTGGCAGTTCAAGCACAAAATGGTTCTTCTGATTCTAAGGTGATGTTATAAAGAGACAACTCTACATAGAGACAACACTGTTGACAGCTGTGACCTAGCCTGAGAGTTTAATTAGGAGGTTGTTGATACTCCTAGTAAGTCAGTAACTCCTCTGACATGAGGGTCCTGTCTGGCCCACAGAGCATGCAGTATTGTGGGAGAGAGCAGCTCCATTTGAGATTTTCCTGCCTGAGAATGGAGTGGAGCTGTTATGCAAGCGGGGTGATGCATCAGGGCTTAAGTGACCTCTTCTGGGCAACAGCCATATAGGGTCGGCCTGTCTGTTAAGTAGTTAATCCCCTCCTGTCCATCCAGTGTGCTCTGCTTAGCATCCATGATGCAGTTTTAAATGTTCCTAGCTTTTTTCCAGTCTTGTTTAATCCCTGTCGTGCTGCAAGCCAGTCAGTTCTGAGTTTTCTATGTCTTCCGGTGCTAATGCTCTGCATGGGAAGGAGGAATGGGTAGTTCTTTCTGCTGCCTGGACTCTCCAAGCAGCTGCGTCTAAGTCCTGCTATAAACTGCTGCATTTCTGTCTTCCTGTGAAAAGGGTTGCCTAACAAAATGGTTTTGATATAAATTAAAATTTTAAATAAAAGGGTTAAATGACTGTTAGACATCTGCCTTGTGCCTTTACCAATAGAGCTCTGTAAATACACTGTAGGAGTGAATTCACTGAAGTACCTGCTCTAATAGCAGGTGCTCATAAGTGCTACAGGGCACTCTGGCATACAACATTTACTGTAAGACTGTGCACAGGACTCTGTGTCATTTATCCATATGCTTTTATTGCTATTTTGGGACAAGCTGGCTCAATCATTTCTGGACCAGCTGGAGCTATATCCTAGTGAGCAGCATCCCCAGACATGCCTTGTTTTTTAAAGTGAAAGTATCCATGCAATTGCAGAACCCCCACTTTACTGTATTTTTAAATCTCTAAATGCCACTTCTGCTCATGAACTCAGTGTTGCTCCATCCTCCTTTGCAGAGAAGAAAGAGGCCATTTTCCCCTGAACAGAGGATAGAACAGCTTCCTAAAATGAAAGCAATCCTGTTTCAGAATTGACTGCCATATGCTCAATTTCAGTGTTTTATTTTCTCAGAACAGTGCTTCCTTCTGGTAATGGATCTAGACAGTCCCTTCTTAGGAGTGGCTGTGTAGAGAGAGATGCTCAGATAATATTTTGTAAGGGGATATCTCTGCTGCTTGTTTGAAGTCATGATAAATGAGTTGCCTTGTTTTAGAGGTGAAGCTGTGTGTCCCAGAAACCAGGATGCTATGCAAAACAGGTCTGTTGACCTGAGGTTCCTGCTGCTTACCTTTTATCCAGCCTTAGCTATAATACCTGAAATTATGTGCACCCAATATTAAGGTATGTGATGTTCATCTGGCCACTTTTTGTGGTCACTCTTTTGGACTTAACTACCTTTTTTAATAGTTTTGTGGGTACATTCAGCTGAATTCTTACCAAATACAGCTCCAAATACTTAAATGTTCGTGGCTGCTTTTTACCAAATACTCAGCTGTACTGCAGCATTACCTGCAGCTGAATATTACACCTGCACAGATTGGAAGATGTGTATTGACAAACCCAAACAGGGCCCAAACTAGAGCCTCTGTGCTGGTTGTCAGCAAACAGAGAGTGGGCTGGCAAGGCTAACAGCTTATTAAAGAGCATAAGGCTTGCCTTGTGGGAATTCTGAGGTGTGTAGCAAGTCTTGGTATGTTTACCCTACAAGCATGAAGTTAGTGCAAGAATAAATGAATGCTCAACCAGTGTGCCAGGCAGGTAACTTGTATTTCATCAGGATGAAGAGGTGAAATTAAAGCAATGTCAGATGGGGCATGCTCTTGCTTGACTAGCTAAATCACAGCAATCAGCAGGAATGATTGCTATTTTGTCACAAGATTGGCAAACTCTTCTGCTTTTAATGACAAAGACACTTGGGTAAAATTTGTACTAGTTGTCCATGGTAAACCTCTTAATATGTAAGCAAGCCTTTAACTAGATGAACTCCTCCTATGCCAGTGGAGGAATTCCTTCTGTGCATACCAGCCATATGCTGATGGTGGCTGAAAGTGTTGAGGTGATGCTTTCAGACCAGAGGTGGCTTGCAGCAAGTTGGTCCCTACCAGAATCAGAAATGGATGGTGTGGTAGAAAACTTGAGAGTTTAGTGTGTTTATGTCAGCAGAGTCTGAGGGTATACCACAGTGTGTGTCCAGCTGAAGGCAGCATCTAAAATTCAATACTGTAGACTTGAAGGGAATCTCTAGCTAGTGGAGTCCTAGGTTGTTATAAAATGACTGCAGTCAGTCACCTTTTATGTCAAAGGGACAATAGGCCTAAAAGTCACAGAGACTTCAGATCAGATTATATGACGCTGCCCACATTGCTTAGTGGCTGCATTCAATGCGTAGTATACACTTCCAGCTTGTCCAGACTACTGTTGGAAGATTTGCAGGATGGAGAATGAAAACAAGGCTCTATGTATTTACTTTTTTCCAATGTCCTATTTCATGAATGTACTGTAAATAGGATTTGATTTGACTCACTCATTATAGAATAATAGAATCATTTATGTTGGAAAAGACCTTTTGAAATGGAATTCAACCACTACTGTAGCCCTACCAAGTCCACCACTAAACAATGCCCCAGAGTGAACTCCTTTACATGTTTTTAAATACACTCATGCATGATCACTCCAACTCCTCCCTTGGGCAACCCGCTCCAATGCTTGACAACAATTTTGGTGAAGGAATTTTTCCTAAATATCCAATCTAAATCTCCCCTTATGTGACTTGAGGCCATTTCCTCTTCCTCTTCCTCCATTGCGTGTTACTTAGCAGAAGAGACTGACTCCCACCTGGCTACAACCTTCTTTCATGCAATTGTAGAGAGTGATAAGGTCTCCACTGAGCCTCCTTTTCTCCAGGCCAAACAATCCCACCTGTGCCTCACATGACTTATTTTCTAGACCCTCCCCCAGCTTTGTTGCCCTACTCTGGGCAGCACCTCAATGCCCTTTTCTTGTAGTGAGGGTACCAAAACTGAACACAGGATTTGAAGTGCAGCTTCACTAGTGCCACAAACAAAGGAAAAACTAGTTTCTCCCTAGCACTATAGTGAAAGAAGATTGGATCTTAAGAAACAGTTGCTTCCCTGTGTTTTTATTATTTGATGTTTTATATAATGCTGGTTGAGTCTTTGGTGATGATCCACAACTATAATAAAATGACCTTTAAATTCTCCTTCAGAAATCCTACTCTACATATCCAGTGCTTGGAGGACAATTGCTGAATCCCTATAATGGAAAACTTAAATGCATGGGGGGACATGAGCTTTGGAGAGCAATGCCTGTAGAGTGTGGTACTTTCAATGTGCAACATGCTGTCTGTTTTGTGAAAAGGGTGATGTGTACCCCACTGTAGGTTTCTGTTTCATACTGTCCTCCATAAACAGCATACCATAATAGGCATATGTGTATAAACAGGAAGCTTGAAAATGAATCTCTTTCAGTGAAAGCTTGTAATATCAGGGATTTAATATTGTACATACTCTTTATCAGATGTCATTTCTGACTGGCTGGCAGCATCCATGTGCCATTCAGCTGTCCATCTGTTTGCTGTCTGAAAGATGGAAGAATGAAATAATGAAGGCAGAAGGTCACTGGAAACAGCCATTAAAATTCTGCCTGGAGCTTTTGGTTATCTGTATCCTCACTGGTGAAAGGCATTTTTAAGTGAGAGTTGCACTGTAGTCACTAAAGAAAGAATGAAGACATTCAAGCAAGGCATATGTTGCTAAGGAAGTAATGACTTCTTCCATTTCTGAAAAAAGCACAGCTTCAATGATGAGGGGCTGTGCAGATCAGATGTTAACATGTCATTGGGCGCTAAAAGCATAACACTTTTTCCTTTTCTTTAGAGAAAGAAAAAGATCAAGAAAAGCAGGAGAAGGAAGAACAAGGAAAAACTGTAGAACGGACTTCTGTAAAGGAAGCAGACAAAACCAGCCCTCCAGGACGACGTCCAAGCCGAAGTGCCTTGTCCAGTCGTAATGATCGAAAATCAGCCAGAAGTCCTCAAAGGACAGATGCACCAAAGGAGAATAAACATCCATTTGCTCTGTATGGATGGGGAGAAAGACAAACAGATACCGGAAGCCAGAAAACTCACAATGTCTGTGCTTCTGCTTCAGTGAACGAAGTAAGTTAAAAGCTCCTATTTCATTAAAGGGCACTACTTAGTGCCTGGGTAAGCCTAATATTTAAGTAAAACTTCTCAGGGGTCCTTCTATTTGAATGCATGGAGATTCTAGCAATAAACCTGAAGAGGTTTGAGATATCCAAATAAAATAGCTCTTAATTGGCTTTGAAACTTCTGATGTTTAGTACTTGCCACGTCTAATTACACCTTGGCTGCCTTGTTTCTTCTGTCTGTTACAGTGTTACCAGCAAACCAGGCTGTTATAAATGTATTTCTGCACTTTGAACTTCGTGAGAACAAAAGAAAAGCAGCAGGCAGTTAGCACCGGGCATGCTACAGCAGGCTGGTGTATGAACACTGGGATAGGGCTTGCGCTGTGAAAGAGTGACTTTTGCTGGGCACTTCCTGGACTTCCTAGAATGGGAGACTCACTGAGAGAGTAAAAATGCTTTGCTGCTAAAATGTCTTGTCTAGCAGCCTGTTTTGGTTCGTTGCCAGCCGGAAACTTTGCTAACAGGATGGTCTGTCTGATGGCTGATGGATTACAGGGCTGGTGTAAACATTAGCAAAACAGCACAAGTAAAATTCATGTGGCCATGAACAGCATCAGGGTTCTGCTGTATTGGGGGGTCTGTTTCCTGAGTTAGAAACAGCAAGGTTGGAGTGCTATGCAAATGAAGGAAATGAGTCTATTATTACTTTCCTAGACTGCTAAAACATAGTCATTAATGACTATTCCTGCCAATGTCTTGTCCTTATCTTACTACTGATGTAGAGCCTGACTCTTACGACCCAAGATACCTAAGGATTGAGGTGGGTAGTAGTCTTAATGTGCAGGATGGAATTGGCTTTTAATGGACTGTTTTGGAAGGTATTTGAAGCCCAGCCTTTTCCTTCCTGGACTGCTCAATCCTTTTAGCAAAATGTGGAACGTGGGTCTTGCAGCTCTGGAAAAGAACTGTCCTTCCTGATACTGGATGCTGTTGCTGAATTGATAAGCTTCAGTCAGTGTCCGAAATAGTTGACTGGTGCTTTGAGTTGAAGTCTAAGAGGCTGATGCTTGACTTGAGCAGAGATCTTTATACTTTCTGAGATTTCTAATATTTCTTATGCTAGAAACAGTTACAGAACATTTAAGATCAGGTCTTGAGCTTGGACTGAACAGGCAGCATATTTCTGAAACACTCCCAGTTATGCAGTGCTTTGTCGCTAAGGATGCTTCTTTAAGTATGAACTGACCACTTACTGCCTGGTGAGGTTACTTTTTCTTTGTTTGAACAGTGTCATTTTCCCCTGAGGTGGGAGACAGAGTTTTAAATCTGGAGATAGAAGCAAGCAAACATAGAAACTGGATCTTTGGATTAAATGTGGGAGAAATCATGACAATTCATTATTACGAAAACGTGTCTACTTATGTGTTCAGCATATTGTTAAAAATTACGATCTTTAGTTTCTAATAAGGAATCTCTAGGGATTGGTTTTACTAATATGGGTTAGATGTTTAAGGGATTCTTGGACATATTGAAGGGGGCTTAAGAAATGAAATAGAAATAGGAGACTTGAAGTTTGTTGAATATGCCTGAGTAACACCATGAAACTTTCAAGATTTTTTGGAATTATTTAAGTGTGAAGTAGGAAAGATAATGCAGAATAGAATTTGAAGGATTTTTTTATGAAAAGAAGTCTCTGCTTCTGTTAGTGGCACAAATTACAGAAGAAAATACAGTCTTGCTCACAAGTTGTATTTCTTTCAGGATTGGGAGGGAGGACTGGGACAAATAAAAAGCAATCCTCAGCATTCCTGAGAGATTTTTAGGCTGTTTTCTTGCTGTAATACTAACTCTGGTCTTTTAGATTCATGAGTCTGCTCTACGAGCAAAGAACAGGAGACAAGTGGAGAAAAGGAAGCTTTCTCAGAGGCGAGTACGATCAGCAGAAGCAGAAACAGCTTGGCGAACAAAGCCCTCCCCACCAGACAACCCTTGGATGACAGAGTACATGAGATGCTATTCAGCAAGAGCTCTCTGAATTTGGATTCCCTTAGGTATCTCCAAAAGAAGTTACGCATATCAGAACACTGGTGCAAGGAACCAAATTACTTATGCAAGGTTTTTATAGGGAGTTTCCAGCTGTTAAAATATTTGTTACAATGTTTTTATCTTGGCTACCTACCTCACAGTGGGGTGTATCCTTGGAGCCATAACATTTGAAGAGGCTTTTAGATATAACTACCCAAACTTTTAAACAATTCCCCTTTTGGGAATTTTTCTAGTGCTTCAGTTGATTTGCTTTTGAGGGTGGGGTGGGGACCTCAGCATGCAAGGAGTCAAATCACTTTTTTGATTGTGGTTATAAATAACCTACCAACCCTTATTTAAAAGCCCAAGTCATGGGAGATAGTGCTGGGGAAAGACTTTAAAGGTGTGATGGAGGTGCCTTTGTATTTATAATAGTATTTGATTTAACACTTGTACCAAAATAAGTATATTAAGACAGGCAGCAAGAAGCCAGTGGGTCTGGTAAACAGTACTAATAAATGTAAAAGTTTTAGGCAGGCAAATACCAAATATTGTCTGTATACAGAAACTTTAAAAAAAAATCCCAAGACAAATCTTGTTTGATTAGACAATCTGCAGATGTTAACTTTTATTGCTGTTTCTAAAGTCATTAGAATAAACTACTCATCTTCAGGGCAAGAAACAGCTACAGGATTGTTTTGCTGTTGCTGTTCCTGTTGTACCAAATAACTTATGTAGACAATCGTTATCTTATAGCTGCTGCTCAATATGCAGTTGCTTGTTCTACCAGTATCAACTTGTGCCACTGTACTAACCTTGTGGACGCACTTAGTCTATGCTGAATCATGTAAATGCATTTATTGAAGGAGGGGGCTGGCTCCTTTCTAATGAAGTCTATTTTTAACACTTCAGAATATCTATTATGCTCAGTGGGGAGGGGTCAGAGTGCAATATGCATTCCATGTGGAGGTACTGTACAAGTATATTGTTAAAGGGTTTAAACTTGAAATTTATGTTGATAAAACTCAGAAATGAAGTCCTGAGAAGCTTTCTGCCTCTCAAATTGGTGCAGAACCCCTCACTATCAGGGGAGGGGAGGTGGGGAAGGGCCAAAGGCTAGGGGAAGAAGGTGTGTATCCTCTAGTAAACAAGAACATATAATGGAATTTGAACATTATCATTCTGTAGGTCCTACTTCTATGTAGTAAGACAGTTATTGTGATATCCTCAGTAGTTTTGTTTCCCTCAAGTGGCTGTAATTTACCTCTTTTCAGTTTTATAACTGTGCTTTAGGCAGATTATTGCTGTAGCTGTGAATTTCAAAGTTTTGTTCAGGTGTGTTGTGTGTTACTTAAGTATGCTGGTAACCTCAGTTTAACTGTTTTGAAGCTTGTGTTTTACAGGCTGGACACTTTCCCACAGGAAGCACACTTGCACTTCTGCATCAGAAACCTGCACTAGTTTTAGCTTCATTCTCAATGACAAGCAGGACTTTAGAATTACTGTTGCAACACAATACACATACTTAGTATAAAGTTTGACTGTGTTCTTGAAAGCAATTACTCAAAGGGACCAAGTACTGCTGCCTCCTAGTGTCAATTATGTTGCACCAGTAAAGGTTTCATTACTATTTTAATCATACAAAGTCCTAGGATACATGAAATTATAATCAGATCTTTTTTTTTTACCTGTCTTTTAACATAAAGCTATAAAAATATAGACAACTCTTGTTCAAGGCTATTTAAGATCTTGCAGCTTTTAAGTTTGGGAATGCAAAGTATGATTAAGAATGTTTTATACACAGCAAAATTGTTGTATTTCAATTTCTAAGTAAACCATAGGCTAGAACTTCCTCAAACTTTAGAACAATGCCCAAGACTGGGGAAAACTATTCCAGAGGATGCCTTTGCTCCGTGATTCTTTCAATTTCCTTTTATGCTGTTTTCCTCTAAGTAGCTGCTGTAAATATGCTTAGGTTGCTTCTGATGCTGGTTCAATTCAGAAAGCCATCCTAGCTTTGAACAACGGTGTCAAAGCACCAACTCAATAGTGTTCAACAGCCTTATTCAATAAAAATTCTGCCTGTTCCTGTTGCTCACAGGCTTTGTCGGCTTTCTGTAACTACAGCAGAGCACTGTGCTATCAGTGCATTTTGTCACATTTAACACTTTCCTTGATTATGTAGGGCATGCTTTCAAAGACAGCTTCTACAGTTCTCTCTTCCCACAGAGAATGAAGGAGCCAAGATTACTTGTGCCTGCCTTAAATACCCATTTTTGGAAAAGCTGTATCTCCCATTAGGTGTTGGTCTTTTCAATAACTGTAGGAGGCTTAAATGTCTTCTGCCTTGGATACTGGGTACCAAACCTAAAACATCTCCAACAGGCTTGTTAAGGTGTTCAACAGAGCATGAGAATTTTCAACAGCACCAAGGATACTGTATATTGAGATGATATTGTTCTAATCCTTGTCTAGGCAAGAGCTGTTCCCCACAAAGACCATTTACTAGAAGATAATAGAGACACTAATTAGGACATGTGAGTCATTGTTTTGCTTTTTCAAATGGTCTGTTGCTGAAAGTAATTCTGGGTGCTATGTTGGTACTATGTGGGCTTAAGTAACAAAATACCCGAAGTGAGGGGTAAATCATTCTGCAAATCAGGCAACCTTCCTGCGTTTTGGCATTATTTGAGTAAAAAGCTAGTAGTTTGCTTAGACTACATGAAACAGTATAGTTTTGATCACTGCAAGCTGTACGTGCAAAGTATTTGGTCTGGAAAACTGTTGGTGTTTTGATATTAATAAATGAAAAGCCAATTGAATTGTAGAGCAGAACTTTTCAGAGGTAAAAGTGTTAACTATATTCCATAGATTCTTACAGGAAGTGGCCATTTTGCTTCAAATTAGACTCACTAAAAAATGGATAGTAAATGTCTATCAATGAAGAAAGTTCTGAACTTTGTCTTGCATAGACTCTTGAATTCAGCCAAGTGAAGAACACTTCTCACTCCTGTTTTAGAAATAAAACTTTTTTGGTAAGAACACAGTAACAGTAAATTTTCATTTTTTCAGTCTTCATGACTTCATAACTGTTGATTCCTTTTTGTTTCTGAAAGTACTCAGCTAAGTGAAACAGGAATTTTACAGTGTGTAATGCTGCAATTTAACTATAGTGTTGTGAAGACAAGTGTTTACAGTGTAAAATGTTACCATGAAAACTGCGTTAAGAATGTCCCTGTAAAATACAGTAGCATGCCTGTTCAGTCACTGCTGTCACACTTTTGCAACTATGAAATACTGACTTTTTCACTGGAAGCTGAGATAGTCAAGGTGATAACTTAGAGCCAAACTTAACAAAGCTGAGGGACAGATGTGAATTTTTGGTAAGTATTTTATCCAGGTAGAAAATGCACATTTAAATCAAATTTTTAACATGTAGGGAAATGTCTGTTCTCATTATTTATCGTATAATGCAGTGCCACTGAACTATAAAGGCCTGACTTTTTCCTTATGGTGATAGGGACCAAATGCTAGCAATCTGAGGGCCTGATGTGTAGTAACCTGGATGTTCTAGTTTATTTTTCAGCTCAGACAGTTTACTCAGCAGCAAAGCCATATATGGAGCCTGACTTAACACCTCGATGAAATTGGCCTCAATGAATTTAGGGGTACAAGTGAATGAGAAGTTGCCTCAGCTATTGTTAGCACTGAATTCACTTTAAAAACAATAGGGAACTACCATCTAAGCTTGAAGCAATATATGTTTTCTAAAAGTTTTTAAACAGTACTTGTTTTTAATGCTTCTGTATTGTCTATATTTAAAAGTATAGTGTCAACTTGTACATGTGAATAAAATGAGTGAAACAAAGTGCCTTGATTGCTTCCAATTTTATTTTTTTTTTACCTTACAGGGTGCTTTAGTCCCTGCATAAAAACTGTGCTTCTGCTTGTGCCAGCTATTCTCTCCTGGAAAGTCAGTAACAGGGCAGGCTTCTCTAATGACTAATGTTGGGTAAGAGGTTAATTACAGTTACAATTCCAGTCTCCTGTAGTTATCCTGCAACTGTCCCAGAAATTCTTAATATCCTTTCCTGATGTTAACCACTTCCTCCTGCCCCAACTATAATAAGGGAGGGGGAAAAAAAAGGTCCTCTAATACCTGTCTGAAGTGCTATGTATGCTGAAGCCTTTGGGAATTTAAACTTAGAACTTTGGAGAAAAAGGGTGGTATGGGGAAAAAACAGGAAGCTGCATCTCTAAAAACAAGTATAATCAAGCCAATAGGAAAAATTAAACTGTTACAAGAGGCTACACTGATGCTTTTATGCGGGCGGTTGTATAGTAAATGAATGAGACCGCACTTTTACTCTGTGGATTTGCAATTTCTTGAGAATTTTTATAGTGCCAATTCTTTCAGCATATAAAATGTAATGCAAATGAATAGCACAAAATAATCAGGTTTTTCTATAGCATTCATTTTATAGAACTTAGGGGGGCTGTGAACAAGCCTTATGCTGTACGTAGTTGAACATGAAGACTGGATAGGATGGAGCTTGAACAACTAACAGGATTTGCTGTAAGACACCTAGAAAATCAAGGAGGATTCTTTATTTGGTGCTAGATACAAGCATTAAATGAAATAGTGTAGGCCAACAGACTCATTAAAAGGCAAGACACAGGCTTTAATAAGACATTTAAAACTCTTAAAGGTCTGAACAGCCAAAGCTCCACATCAATGAATCTCACCTAGTGGTATGTCATGTAAAACTCCCAGCCATCTTGCTTTGGTAAAGTAAGAATTTTACCCTAAAAACATACATAACCTACTTATCACTTACTGTTTAGGTGAGCTAGGTTTGGTTTGCTGTGTCAACTATACTGCTAAAGCTTAAACTCTGCTCCAGGGCTGATAATGGCATGATGTTTATTTTTAGAAATAGAAGACCCTCAGAGGAGCAAAAGTAAACAACCGAGCTTGCACTGGTGAGAGCTATTGCTTCCAACAGTCTTTCACCAGATTCTCTATTTTAGAAAGTTTCTTTTTAGAATGCCAGCAAGATATGCAGCATAAAAGGCTGAGAAACTACAAAGCATGCACATTAACAAGGTTAATGTGTATACAGTAAGAGTATACATTTAAAAATGGAAAAAAACATATCCAAACTCACTATGATGCCACTATTCTTTTCCTCCAGGGAGGAAGGGGACAGCTTAAGACAGTTACTCAAAGAACAAAATTGTTTACTGCTTTTTAAACCACAGACAATTGACCAAAATGATCATAAGAACCAAGTATACAAAAGAGGCCATTCTTGTATGGAAAGGGACAGGAGGTACAAGAATATCCTTGCCAAAACCCTGAAATTTTTATTTAAAAGCAACAGAATTAAGTAATCGTCCTCTGCTCCTTTCAATTGATACTGTAATATGGGAAAGAAATTTTGATCAACAGCCAACACCACTTCAACCATTGTTAACAGTGACAGGAGAGCAACCTTTAGCTTTACTTGTGCTATGTCCCCAGCTGGTAAGAAGTGTGCAGCTTTTGTCAGTGTACTAAGAAACCCAATTGGGTTGTGGTAAGGGGTGGAACAGACTCCCCAGTACCTCATCTTTTCCCAGCATTCCAAAACTAGAGGGGCTTTGAAACCAAAACCCTACCCAACTCTGGCAGATACAGAACACACCACAGTTAATGACTGGCTATTTGGAGTGGTAGAGGAAACAACTCCACCCAACCTCTATTCCAGAGGACCTGCTTTTGATAATTTCTTGCAGTTCTGAAAGCCAAACTGAGTAGACTGAGGATTAAGACAGGTAAGTTTCTTTGGAGTTCTCTGATGTTCTTGTAAAAGCACAATTAAGCTGCTTCAAAAAACACTTCACACTCTTACTCTCAAGGAGTATTCTTTTCCTGGTATCAGTTATGTAACAAATCCAATCCTAAATACAACAATCAGAAGAGAGAGATAACATGAAAGCTTTTGGACCCAACATCCTTTTTAAAACTAAACCCAGGTATACTTTAATTACATTTAATTCAGGTGTATACTTTTTAGATAAACATCCATTTGAACCAAAAATGTTAGAACAAAGGGAATAAACAATTTTAATTTCCAGAAAGATGGTATAGTTTTGTGTAGCAATCTTGCAATGTTTTTGTGCTTTAACTTTCCTTTGTCAACTGGACATATCAGTATACGTCTGTATGGGTTCTAACCTCATGCTGAGAATGGGTCCTGGCAGCAGTTTGTTAGAATGTAGCAAACTAAGTAGGAAAAAAATAAACCAAAAACCTCTCACTGACAGTTGCCAGTGGTTTTATAGTTCAGGTTGTAAATAAAAAACTATTGTGCAACAAACAAACGTGACAAAGCCTACCTCAGTTAAATCTGTTTATATGATAAAAAAATAAAATATTAAACTGCTTGTAGTGCAACATTCTATCAGCATACATAAGTATACCATGCTTTGTAAATTAACTGTTACATTATTTACAGTACATTGCAATGCTTTAAACTAGAGGTGAAAGAACAAAAACAGGTAATGGAAAATGTTTACATACAGGTACAAGTCTTAATATTGTCCACCAAACTATCAAGTTCACTTTGCAGACTTGTGGGTCGTGCACATTCCTGCCCCACACCACAGGGTACACCGTTTTGGCAGCAGTGGTCTGCTCTGTTTGTAGATAGAAGAAAGATGCTTTTAAAAACTGCATAGCCTTCAAGCTTTTCTGTTTCTTTGAACATCATTTGCAAGGATAGCTGTAAAATACAAAAGAACTCCATCAATTACCCATATATGATCAATTTGAAAACTCAGCTCCTGAAATAAGATCAATAAATAATCATTTCTGTAGAGCCATATTAAAGCTGAACTAAATTAACAACCTTTTCCAGCAATCTCTTAGTTGAAGGGTGGTATTTTATACCAAAAGCAGTTCAAGGATTCTTATCCATTATTTAAAATTCTGAGCTTTAATTGGGAGCTAAGCTCGCAGAACAAAATATGAGAATGTACAATTACATGCTGCCTTACTTAACATTCTATAAAGCTTCAGCTGGTGTGAATTGCTCAAGCTGATAAGTGAACACAGTAAAAATGATGGAGTAACTATGCCTGCAGGACTTATTTGATATTGCTGTCTTTGCATTACAGAAATAAGGATTAATTATATCAGAATAATTACCCACACAGGGAGAGAGGACAGTATGCTACTGCATGCTGCAAGGAGTTATCTAAAATCCAACAAATACTGAGAGTTGTCTTAAGGACAATTGTTTATAAGAAAGACTAACCACCTAACTGCTCTTAGGAGTAGGAAGACTGCACACCCTAGAACCGTAACAGCCCTAGAACAGCTCCTTTAGATGGCAACACTGCTTAAGCAACAAATACTATTATTCTCTTGTTTATAATTCTGCTAACAGCAGCAGCAATCAGAATAACTTCAGGTTGCTTTTTGGTAAAGGAAAAAAAATGTCTGTGGAAGTTAGAAATCCAGCGTTATCTTTAATTTTCAAGTTGCAGTATTTAAGCCTCATATTTTCAGAAAGACTTTATAATAGCTTAAGACAAGATACTGTACTATCCCTTTTGTGAATTCTCATTTTTACTAGTGTTTGTCCATGATAGAGCAGAACTGATTCACTTTCACTACAGTGCATTAGGTAGCTATTAGGTCTATAACGCATTTCAGGAATAGAGAACTTTAAAGTGTTTTCCACAACATCACTCAGAATAAGCTAAGATCTAGAAATACTTCAGTAAGACCACTAGTCTTGCTTTAGTGGGCATTTATCTTTTAGGGAAGATAAATCAAAGTATAAAAAACCTAATCCATTCTACTGTGCATTATTTCAATATAATCTATGTAACTTTACAGGCTAACTCTGAAAAAGCCAAGCACTCAATACAGCACATTTATGAATTACAGTAATTTAACCATCATCCCCAAATTTTTGTAACCTTACCTTTTGTATCTAAAGTAAGTAGTTCAGATTTTGTGTTTTCTTTCTCTAACACCCACATTCCTGAGCACTTTGTGCTTGTGCTCTACGTGGTGATCTCAGCTGTCTCAAGGCAGCATCTCCATACTGAATACCTGAGCCCATTCTTTCCGGATCCAATTCTCCTGATGAGACAGAAAATGGTCACATTGACATAGATCATGTGGAAATAATATATTCCAAATTAACCAACAGCATTAGATTAAAAAATGCTCAATTATATTCTGATCTACTTATGAGGAGATTACATCAATTCTATTTGCTTTTAAGCAATTTCAGACCTGAATCATTTTCTCCTGGAATTTAACCATGTGCCCCTATTCATAATGACAAAGTGATCCGTCTCAGAGCTAGGCTGCAACAAGAAATGTATTTGCACTAATTACTTCTAAAAAAAGAAAGGCCCAAAATGTTTTCTGAGAACATAGCTTATAAGCTCCTACTTTCAGAGGCTTATATGCAAAGAAAATAGTGCTGCAGATACCAAGCCCAACAAAAACGGATCAATCTGACAGAAAGATTCCCTAAAGAACTGCCCATGGAGAAAATTATCAGCCTCCCTTACTTTTGGTATCCATTTCTGCCTATACCATACTTTATGCCTTCAGAAGTGTTCTTATGGCTACATGGTGGTCTGGCCGAGGTTAGAAATACTTAATCCTAAAAAACCAACCAAACAAGTAAAAAAGAATCCCTCTGAGCAGTTCAGATCACTTGCTCAGGTGCATTGCACACATGTGAGCTCTTTGTAAGTTAGCAGGTGACACTGCATTGAAGTGACCAGTGGACAGCTCAAGAAGGTAGAGCTATCACTCAGAAAAGACCTTGGATCAGCTACAGGAACAGGACAGCAGGAACATCATTAAATTCAGCAACTACACATGCAGTGCACCTGTGATAGAACATAGACAAGCACTGGTACGAGCTGGGGACTAGGTAGATAGCAGGAATTGGTCAGCACTGGGCCATGCTGCCCAGAGGGGCATCTTCCTGGGGCATCTCAAAATGTGTTTGACAAGCCATAGGCAGCTTGCTCTTATTTTGAACCTGAAATTGCTTTAAAACAGTAGGCCGGACTAGAGACCTCCATAGGTTCTTTCCAGCCTCTATTTTCCATGATTCAATGCATGTGTGCTGGCACAAAGAAAGCGGAAGCAGTTTACAGGAAACACAACTTCTGTCATAGTAATGCCTCTTTGAATCAGTCCTTGAACTACTGTGTCATGAGAAACTAGTATACATCACTTTTTCATTTGGGTTTTTGGTTCGTTTGGGTTCCTTTTGCTTGTTAAAAAATGAAAGCTGCTGTTTGGCATTGACTTGGCAGTAATCAGGAAATTCTTATGAAAATAACATATTTTCATTGAAAAATTTGTGTTTGGTATTCAAAATCTAATGTAATTAGAATCTGAGACAGACTTTTCAATATGGCCAATACTTAAAAATTTTGAAGATATCAAGCAGCTAGAAAAGAGGAAAAGTGGAATGCAAATTAGCTGTAATGACACCCAACGCACAGAAGCTTGTCTCTGATAGAAACCTGCCCACTTGCACCTAAAAGCTTCTGGTATATTTCTAGATCTGCAAAAGTAAAAATGGTTTCAAGTGAGAAGCAGGAAGGTCACTTCAGAAAAACACAGTTGCTAGGAAACATCCCTGATGTTTTTAGTAATTCTGTTCAAATTCTCTCGACTGCATTTCAGGCTACATATGAGAAGCAGAATTAAAAGTTATATCTGCCCTGATAATAGGTTTTTGTTCTGCATTACAAAAACTGTCTATTGTCAGGCTTGGTATTTGTAGGGATGCACCAACCCACACAGAACACACAGCCTACACTCAGAGCTGACTGTTAAGGTAAACACTGTATAAAAACATCCACAGTTCACACCACCCTTTCTAGATATACAGATCTCACTTAGACATCCATTTCTATTAAAACATATGGGAAACAGCTATAAAACAAGTATGTTACTTTACCACAATGAATTTTTGAAATTTTTGGTTAATTCTATTACAGAACCTTGAATAGCAGTATTTTCATATGTGCTTTTATTAATTTTCAGAGAAAATGAAAAAAAAACATTAAAGGAATATAAAGCTCAATTTACCTGATTCAATTTTATTGAGTATTTTTCTTGCACACTGTACAAAGGCCTCTTCAACATTTTCTCCTGTTAGAGCACTTGTTTCCAAGAACATCAGCTCTGCATTTAACACCAAAAAAAAACCCAATCTCAAAACAAGTCTGGTATACCAGATATAGTAGTTCAAAGTATGAAAGCTAGGAGCAATAAAAATATTCTTACAGAGCTCTACAGTCAGGTAGCATGTTCCAGACAATTAACTTCTGAAGGCAAAATTACAAAAAATGTCCCCTGAAATTTGCCTATCAAAAGACAATAAAACCTGGACTGTGTATGCAAAATAGCCCATGAAACCAACAAATTTCATGGTTTCCCACTAACAAAAGCTATATGCAAAAGCAAAGCCAGTAACCAGAGCTGGTAGAAAAGAGTAGAATTGGTTTATAAAAGCAAAACCAGATTTTGCTGATGGCAGGCCTCATACAACCTTGCTTATCATCTATAAGATGCTGAAAAATAGGAAATCATGTCCTCTTCTTCTCAGCCCTTTGGAGGAGAGGCAATACTTGAAGTTGTGTTACATTTCCTAGGAAATATATCTCCACACAGAAGGTATTCTTCAAGTAGCAGATATGACTGGGAGAATCACCAGTAATGAGACTTAAAGAGTACATACAGTTTTCACTGCAGGACTGTCTCTCTGTGCCTCCTGTACTGATTGAACTCTTTTCTCTAGACAAGGTACAGTGGGAAAAGTACACCCTAACTGCACAAAAAAAAAAATTCTTTTAAGTATTATGCATCTTTGAATGCTACATGAACATTCTGTACTACTTACCATTTTCTTGTGCAAACCGGGATGCTTCTAAAAAAGTAACTTCACGATCAGCATCAAGATCCTTTTTGTTTCCACATAGTATTATCACAATATTTTGACTTGCTAACATCCTTGCATCCGTCAACCAATTAGTAAGTGCATTGTAGGTTTCCCGGCTATGTAGAAAGTGACATCCTTTATTAGCACACACTCATTTTTCGTGAACAGAACACTGAACTAAAACTCAGATGGCAAATCTGTGTTTGTGACAAACAACAAACTGTTGCGAGTCAGGCAATGCACCTACACATCTCAACATGCCAGTGAAGAACTGGGAAGAGTATCAAATTCCTTCATGAAACTATTCAAAAGCTTAAGTTTTTAAAAAGCAAAATTAAATCAACCACAATATATAAACACACACACAAAAATAAGATATCCTGTTACTGTGAAAAGCTAAAATTTTAAGTTTAATCTAGTTTCACCCTTCAGTACATGAAGTTTTTTGCATAACAGAATGAAATGGAATTCTAGTGAGACTTAGATTTCAGGTGGAACTGTAAGGATTTACGAAGCTTGTGCAGATTTGCACGTCTGAACTTTCACATCTGTGTCAAGACCCATACTGCAGGCAATCACCCTGCACACACTGTTAGCCACTGTAGCAGTGGTCAGAGAGAAAGCCTTCAAGTAACAAGACTGACACTTGAGTCCAACTGACCTTAAGCACAGAACACAGATTTGAAAGACTGCTGAGAGAACAGTCCACTCGCAGGGCAACAAACAACAGATGTAGTGAATCATATTAACCAACACAAAATGGATCTGACAAGTATCAGTCCATGATGGCAGGAAAAATGCAGATGTGTAATGGTAAGGTATTTTACTGGCTGCCTGTAATACTAAAGTACTAAAAGATGCAGAGACGAACAGAATTTGTGATACAGTTACAGAATGTGTAGGAAATGCTATTTTCTCCAGAGGATGACCTTCTATACCGGCATACTAATCAGCAGTTTCCACAAATAAGTGTGTACTGCCTCAGTTAAGAGTGGCTGAAGTCTCCTCTTGGTTTCCGTAGCAAGGCTTGCTGAGCCAGTGGTTGCATGTGGTCCACCACGATTAGACCAGCTACTAGTGGGCCACTACCCCATATTTATCTAAACTCCTTAGGACTGTTTATATTTCCGGCATTCACAATATCTCAAGTAAGCAAGTTCCAAAAGTTAAATATGCACTGAAACAGACGTACTTTTTCTACTTACTTTCTTTTCTTCTTGCCCGTTCTCCATTAGAAGATTAGGTACTTGGGAGGAATCATGCATTAATTCAAAGAGCTGCTAGCTTTCTTACCTGGTTATATCATAGACAAGTAAAGCACCTGCAGCTCCTCTATAGTAACTTCTTGTTACAGACCTGAAATAGAGTTACAGATACACATTTCTGTGGTGTTTTCATTGTTTAAAAAATGGGTTAATACATAATACAATCTGTATTATGAAACAGAATTTTCATTTACATAATGAAAATAAAACATCTGTTTTAGACAACTTTATCAGCTGTGCAGCAGCAGACTATTTACAACTAGGATTTTGATGAAACACTTCCACTAAATATAGCTGTACAGGAGTTCTCAGAGTTCATTATCACCTGTGTGCTGCTGAAGGTATACATAATATATGACCAGATATAGAACTGGGAGCTGATATGCAGCCAACAAACTGAAGAGACCTCATTAATGAACACTACATATCACTGCCCAGCTTTACCTAGTCAGAGATCCACAGAACTCATATAATCGAGAACATTACTTGGATTGCTGCCCATTACTCAGATTTCTACCATCATACCTTTGTTAACCATCCTCTCTCCAAAATGAAACAAAACCCCAACACACTTGAACGCCCAAAAGTATAAAAAAATTGATCTATTTGATGATGAACATACTCAAGAATACATCAGATTTTTACTGAGTTTGATGTATGCTTCAGATGTAGAATACAGTTAAAATACAGCACTGAAAGTGGTGACCCTAAGCTGACAAATAGATAGCTTTTTCTTTAAGAAACTTATGATTTCTCAGTCTATCTAGAACTGTATTTACCCAAACAAAATTAATAATTTTTTTTTCTCCTCTAATGAAACAAGATTATTATATGCAATTGTTTTCATGCAGATTTTGAACAGCTTACTGGCATTTACTTATTCCAACCTATAGAAGGTCTTCTAAACACAGAGTGAAGCATATACACTTAGTTAAAACAACAATTTGCTTTGGCTGGTGAACAAGCTTTAAGTAACCTCGGCCACTCAGATATCGTAATAGAAAATACCTCATGAAAGAAAAGGCAGAACCTCATCTCCCGCAAGGCAGCACTGCTTTACTGAAATCAGTGGATCTATATTGCTATGTCCAAGCTGGAATATCTGGACTAGGTGATAACATGAAAGTAGATGAACAATTCCACTGTGCAAGAAACTATGAGTATTTATAACCAGAGGTAAATAATAGCCAAGACCCTCAACACCAAATCAATAACAAACACTTAATAAAATTATCAGAAAGCATACCTGAATCTCTCTTGTCCTGCTGTATCCCATATCTGCAATTTTACATATTTACCACCAACATTTATGATCTTGGAACCAAATTCCACTCCTATAGTATGATTTGAGTCATCTTTGACTACAAAAAACCAAGAAATATACCCAGACTTATTTGGAGAACATTTAGAATGAATAATTGGGTTTTACATTAAGAAAATTCAGATATAAACAAAACTCCTCAGTGTAGAAATGACAAACTACTTCCTGAACCATCAAATTCAGTGCCACTCACAAGTCTACTGCCAGCACACAGAAATAAACATTTTTACAATTTTTAACCACCTATTTAATTCAAAATTACTACTAGAAGGCCCTGCTTTAAATAAGATCCAGTTCACTTTAATAAATGGCAAGAAATCTTTTGTACGCTTTTTTGCCAACTGTATTCTCTAATGCTTTAATGTCATTTAAATTTAAAATTCATGGAAAAACAGAACAAAAAAAAGACAGTCTTGTCCATGAATGTGCAAGAGCTGCTTCTTTAAGGCACAAAATTAAGATACTTGTTCTGTGTATATTGTTGATACCAGAGATTCTTCACAACATACAAATGCCCTAACTAGAAGCAATGTTATGTTTCAAGCTCATAGAATCACTCTGTGTTTCTTAGTGGTTACACATTATTATCCCAATGTATTCCTCAGGAGATAAGGTGAACCACCATTTTGTTGAGAAACATAACAGTCACCCTGGATTTACAAAGGTTTCTAAAAGCATATTGTTTTCATTTAATCACGATGCCAAGTGCACCACCCAACAGAAAATTTTCTTTTGTATTATCTGTTCATCTCTAAACAGCATCCACAATGGAATCTCTACCAGTATTTATCATGGAACACAGTCCTTGACAAAGAAAACATCATGACTAATGATTCAGAAAGATACTACCAGCTCTCATCATTTTTTATAAAAGGATCCAAGTCTCTCCTACTTATCTAGTATTAAGCTTATAGCTGCAAGATATAACTCTCACAAAAAGTAAGTCAGCATTTACAGCAACATCCTATTATATTTATTTGAGAGTAATAGAGAATAATGTTCCACATTAGGCTTTTGATTAGAGGCAAATACTGAGCAATAAAGACTTACAGCATGGTTCAGAACACAATTCTTAGCCAAAATCTTCATGTATACAAATAAGAGAATTACAGGGACTTCCATACAATGCAGAGTGGTACAAAGCATGTGGTACAAAGCAATAGAAAACTGTTACTGTGCTTCACATATACTTACATTTCTTTTCAATGAACTGGTGTAGCAAACAGGATTTTCCAGTTCCAGCATTTCCTATGACCAAGAACTTAAACAGGAAATCTGAAGATTGAAAGAAAAAAAAAAAAATTAAATTTTAGTACACATTCACATTTTTGTCACAAGCCAGCTGTTCTCCAGTAGCTGTTAACAGATGACAAAACCAGCAAAATAAAAATAAATCTGAAGAATAACCTAGTGTGTTCAATAGTGCTGTTAAAAAAAATGCTGTTTGTTTATGGAAAAACAAGAAGGAAATGCATGAATCTAAATCCAGTTAAAATTAAACCTGTTTAAAGGGTATAGAAGCTACCAACTAGAGCCACTACAAATGTCCAATATAATCATGTAATTTTTTTAAAATATCTACATTTTTGTATTTTTATTTTTTTAAATTTATTTTATTCACATTAATTTGAACTTCTGCATATAACTGTTTAATACTTGCACTTTGTTTTAATCCATGTTAAGCTGGGTCAACTAAAATATTTTTTTCTACAAAATTTAAAGTGAAGGGGTAATTTTTATTCCGGAATGCCTGTTTTCACATTTCCTCCACATGGAAAATTAAGATACAAGTATTTGTGCACCTTACCTATTTATGAGCCATTTACATTTGTGTTCATTAGTAAAATATGTATTCAAGATATATGGCCCACGTGAATTGTTTTAACAGGTCCATATAATGCTTTAATGCTACATCCCCAAATCTGCTTTAGTTTCACTAAAGACTGAAGAAATGTTCCCTGTCTTACTGCTCTCAAAACTGTGATAAGAAAGTTTACAAGTGCTTCCCCCAATATATCACCACCAAGACAACCTTTGCAGTTCATGCAAGATTTGCTATTTATTTTTTTACCAGCAGCAGATTCTTTTATCTTTATTGCACAGTTTCTCTTATAAACACAGTAGGTCTCCAGAAGACATCTGGTAAGCACACAACGAAAAGAAATTCGCAGTCTCAAGAAAAATGAAAACATTAATTTTTTTTAATAGTATTCAAAGCTGTCAAAAGCATTACACAGATAATGGCCCAGGGGTTGGCAGAATAAAAAGAAAATTAGATTATGCCAGGCAAGTCAAAGCACTAACACAATCCTCTATCAGAACCTTGTTTGAATATTTAGTTCCAAGAATTTTGAATTTAAGATGCACGCAAATATATGTGCCTACTCTATTTCATGCAGGAATTATTTGTTATGCCATACCATAAACACCCCCAAGCAACAGTGAAAGGAACAAGCAAGTTCCTCACATGCTAAGAAAATTCCCACTTTTAAAAAGTCAATAACAAAACAGAGGGCTATGGGTCCTGGGAATGTCTACCACTCTTTGTCTTCACCTATCTCCCAGGTTTTTTTGGTATTTAAAATTAAGTAGTGTTTTACTAAGGATTTTTGGGTTTTCACATTTTGCCTTTACATGATTTTTCTTGTTTCAAATGTTGTAAAAGACTTGGTATAGATTCTGTATTCTACCCTTCTCAGAAAAACACTGCTGTTTCTTGCACACGAAATGTGACCATTTATATGCTCAAAACATTCTGTTCAAAACTCCTCTCATTCTTCACGCCCCCACCCAGATGCTCATGCTTTCTGGATTAAAAAAAAAACCACCACATTTTCAAAAAGGATTTTCCTTCATATTGTGAAAATTTTGTACATGAGCTCCTGTAAAGAAGGGCCCTTCATGTCACTTCAACTGCAAAACATGCTAAAGTTGATAATTCTTCATTCTATCAAGTCTTCACTGTTAGGATGCAATGCAGATATCATAAGCAGCCCTAAAGTGTGAGGTTAAGAAAAAAATCTCAAAGAAAGCCAAGTTTCAATTTTAATGGAAAATATCACTGGTTAGCTGCCTTGTACACCATTTTGTATATATAAACTACCATGGGTGTTGCAATCTCACTGGTTTTACCACCTTCAGAGTTTCTCAAAATGCGAGATGTTCTGAGACATAGCTGCAATTAAAATAATCTGTTTCTGATATTTGCCATGTTTCCAAAAATAAATCTAAAATCCAGGTAAAACTGATTGTACTATGTATCTGGTGAATACTATTTGTCAGATTTTCTTGTTAAAAACAACCGTAAAATTCCAGTTTCCCATCATTTTTTCCCAAAAAAGACTCATATTATTGCTGTAGTATGACAGCTACCGTAACCTAAAACAGGAAAAGAATGAACCTGGAGCTCTGTTCCTCCACTAATTTGCACTATGACTGTAAGCACTGCCGGTTAAACATGGCTCACAAAGCCACACTTGTGCAACCCACAATGAACAGCAAATTTGACACTCTGCTCCATTCTGCACAGACAGGCTGTGGCCAGTGAGACATTTTAAGTCAAGGTGCTTAATATTTTGCTCGAAAGCTAGACTGGTATTTGGAGATTTTATATTCATGTCTTTAAACTGGTAACATTATAGCAGCATTTTATAAGACTCACAATTCCCACCAAGATTCTATTGTGCAAGACAACTCTGAAGGGAATATCTCACAATTCCCACCAAGATTCTATTGTGCAAGACAACTCTGAAGGGAATATCTCCTACAAACAAATCACTTAGATGCCTGTTGAACATCTGCTTACTTAGTAGACACAAATTGCATTTCCCTCTGGCAAAACAGCAAACAGGCTCTCTAAGGTGAAAATTGAAACTGCAGTTACAATTCAACTTGTTCACAGTAGGAAACTATGGCAAATGTGTTTTGCTCCACCACAGAATGGAAATACCAAAATCTTCTAATAAAAAAAATTAAAAGCCTTCTGCATCAAAGAAGGCAGCACATGAAGACTCATAAAGACATTCACAAACGTAACTGTGCTTCCATCAATTTAACGTCCAAGTTTATGTAAATTGTTCAAACTAGCAAAAGGTTTTTAGACCATTTGTCCACAACCATTGGATAACACAGTTCAGGAAATATGGAATACTCTGCACATTCAATACACTGCAAGGAAGGGCAAGAAAAAGGCTCTGTCAACACCAAAAGTAAAAAGTACTGAGATTTAACAAGCTTTAAAGTTGGCAGCCCATAAGTTAACACCAGGTAAGAACAGGGAGAATATTTTTCATTTTGCTGTTCTGGAACTTTTCTTACACTGTCATTCTGCGTGGTAACAGGTACCACTTAAGTCACATTTTTATAACTTAATTTAGCGCTAGATTTATGACACGAAATGTCTTCTCTTTAAGCTGTACAAATGTATCTAAAAACTTAGCACAGTTCAGAAACACAGAAACTAAGTGAAAATGGACAGATAGCTTCTTTCAGACCAACTGCGGCATCACTGCATACTCAAACTTGGCAAGAACTTTAATGCATTCATTCTTTGCAACTTCACTAAATGCAACTCACATTCTAGTCGTTGCATTACTCCTTAATTGCTCTAGATTTTCTTTTTGGTGTCCTCTTCCCAGAGGAGTTAAGTCAGTTTATTTCACAGCTTCCTTTCTGCCCTCCACCCCCATCCCCTCAGCCCCGATTGACAATGTGGTTCTGAGCTCCAGCGTTCCAGTCAGCTGCCAAAGCTGTCACTCTAGAGAAACTTTTCTTTTGAATTCTTTTGTTCCTCCTTCATAGAAAAGCTGAAAAGCAACATCATTCAGATGTTACAAATGCTTGCTGCCATGCTGGCTACAGAAAAGGTCTAGAAAAGTTAAAGTACTTTGCCTCAAAATAAGATCTTTATACAGAAAGGATTTAGGGCAAAACTGAACTCTGTGCCAAAAGGAAAAAAGGTTACAATACATGTGCTGCAGAAAGCATAAAGAGAAGAAACTGGAAACTTATTTAAGGAAATAAAGCAATATAAAGAATCAACTTACTCCCCTCTGCGAGCTACATGCATTACCTGATCCCCAACTGGGTAAGGGGTACAGGAAAGAAAACTTCCAGCACAGGTGAAAAGGAGTAAAACTGTGGGTTCTACCTAAAAATGCACCAGAAACACATGCAGCTAAATTACATAAATTACATGTTGGTTGATGTCTTTGGCATTTGTTTTTTTCTTTTGGGGAGGTGAGGAGTGAGCTGAGGGGAAAGGAGAAGAGAGACAATTGTGGGCTTTGACTCAAATACCAGCAAAAACAGATGGTTCCTGTGGAAACCACCCCCAGACATCCAACCACCTCCTTTGACTGAAGTCTGCTCCAGCAGAAGCAATAATTGAACGGGTTTTGAGCTAATGCAGCTTAAATGTTTAAAATGCAAAGAGAATGAAATTGTTTCTTATATGTTTTTTAATACAGTAGGATGTGGTGGGGGAAGAGACCAAATTACATCCTCAATCTCAGTTCAATCTTCTTCTAACTCTCTGCTAAAGAGTATAATTTATATTTACTGACTCTCATTCATGCTCAGGGGGAAGGAAAAGTCTCCTGGTTACTATTTACTATCTATTTTGCAGAAGGAAAGATTGCTTTGCCATTCTTACTGGCATATGGTGCCTCAAAATGAGAGAAAAGAGGAGCTATTCCCACTGCTTACTCTTTACTCTAGCAGTAAGTTAACAAGATAAACAGGTAGAACAGATAAATCTGACTCTGCTCCAAGCTACATAATGAATGCTTGAAATAGGGAAGACCTGCTTCCTTACAAGCAAAAGAGCTATGTTCTCTAAGAAATAAAGTCAGATTTGGTATAAACTGGAGGCCAGGGTGATAAATGCAGAGACCACCAGGTAACTGACGGGATGGTGAGAACAGCATGAATCAAACCGTCCAGAGCAAAAAAAATTATTTTCAAATGGACGGAAACACTATACATTCTCTGACAATGACAGAGTGATAAACTCATGTGACTGGACTTGGAGGTAGATACTAGTGGAGAAAACACAGGGAAGAAAGGAGTGAAGAAATTTCACTTCACTCTTACATATTGCATTTATTCAAAGGTTGTACAACGTTTCTTCTATCTTTCTACCATCTAAAATCCAAAGGTTGCTTTTCATTTACCCATTAAGGACAAGCCATTTCTATGTCGGTCTGTATTTAACAAAACACAAAAACATGCATAGTTTGCCCTGTAAAGCAGGCTAAAACATGCATATGTTGTTATATGGTAACTATCTCCACAAACGCCACAGAAATATTGAGTAAAAATAATTTTTCATAGAGATTTGTTTTCAATGCTACAAGATAAACTTTTTAAAGAATGACCTTTCTATCCCAAAAGCAGCAGTAAAATGTTCTTTCTAAATCCAGTCTCAAAATTCATGGAGTTGTCTTGTATTCATGTTTGGTTTGGTTCTGACATTTTGCAAGGGAAATAAATGAAACATACAGGAAAGGGATAAACAGATTAGAAAGCTAAGAAGAAAAGATACAGAACTTATGAAATAGACTGATAGGACAGAAAAGATGAATTGTGAATAAAATTTAGTGTCAAGACTGAGAAGCTACAGAACTTGGTTTGAAAAGAGGGAAGAGACAAGAATCTCAGTAAGGGACAGAACCAGCTGTGAAAAGTGAATGAACAGAAAAACTTCAAAGCACAGAATCTGACAGAGAGGAAGAAACTCAGGGAGGACAAAAAACCCCAAGAGAAGACATGTAAATTACCTGAGGTGGATAATGAAGTATGATTGGCAGAAAGGACTAACCAGAGGAAAGGCTCTTTACTCCCCATGGATTGAGAAAAATATTGAAAAAAAAATCCCTTTTTTCAAAGGGAAAAGAAGTTGAAACCTCACAGCAAAATCCAAGTCATATAAAAGTCAGACAATAAAATGACATCAGAAAAAAAACTCTCATCAACCCAACCACCAGCCAGTTTCCTGAGCCTGTCTGTATGGGATGAAAGAGTTGAGGTTACATAATCAGGATGGGTCATAATTCAGGTGACAAGAAGAAAAATCATTAATAAGCACCTACAAGGGCAGAAGCTACAGGGATTCCAGCACTAAGGGGATATAGTGATCACTGGTCTCAGTCACCAGGGGAAACTGCCCTAATAACTTTTCTCACCCTTGATGGTCACGTTACAGCTGGTCAGAAACAAACCACTCTTTGTTAGGACAGTGAGCTTATTAAATCCCATAAAGTTCATCAAGCACAGAAGATCGATGATTTTGTCACATTGTACTGTTTCCTTTGATCTGTCAATGGGGCTGCTACATATGTGGACAGGGCACTACAAAATTAGATACTGACTACTGTTACAGTCAGAGGTGGTATGGCCACTGTTAAATTTTATGCCATAACTTAGTTGTTATTCTATTTTCTCTAAAACTTGAAACTCTCAAGCATTTTAGTTCAGAGTATTTTATAGCTTGTCTATGCACAGAACAAATACGGATACTCAAAAGGGTAATGCAAGGTTGTTTGAAAGGAACAACCCACAACTGTAAACCCATTTCCAAGGGTTTGTTTTTCCAGGACACCAAAATAATCAAAAAGTATCAACAGCTACAGTGGGCTTTCAACCCCTATTCTGCATCACTGGAACAATGCAAAAAATGCTGAAATTGTCTTGTTTAAGATGCCAGACATCTATTTAGCTTACTTAGTATTACAGCATCAAAAGAGAAGCACTACTGAAATCCTGTCATCTCTGGTTTTCTACCAACCCATTTGCTCAGTGACCACCAATCGCACTGCAACCACAGCTGAAGTGACCCCAGTTCTTGATTAGAAGAGTTTAGAGCATGAGGAACTTGTTCAAAATCAAATATAGATCTACAAGGCACATCCCTCTGGTTTCTATAGGTAAGCTTTACATGTTTCTAAGAAATATGGACAAAAGAAGCAGGGTCTTAGTATCGCAATGTCTGCACTTCAAGGGCTGTCCCATACTCTTGCCTCATTTAGCTCTTTAGTTCTGTGCACTTGCTGTGCACATGCCACTGACCAGTAGGACAAAACATCAAGCACTGTTGACTAGAGTATTGAAAATAAGTTAACTTACACAAGAGAAACAATGAGGTCAGTTAGCCTACTAGTAAGAACTTCTGATGGCCATGCCAGTGCTACTCACATTTTAGCAGAATTGTTGTGTTTGATTTTGCTTTAATTATCCAAACTGCTGTGTATTTTCAAGACTCTGCTCTAAAAGCAAGAGGATGCAAGTCCAGCTCAAACGTCTGAACCACTACTGAAGAATCTTAGAATACGCTGAACTGGAAGGGACCCATCTGGACCTACTCTTAGTCTTGTGCAGGACAACCCAAGTATCACACTGTGTTCCTGTGAGTGTCATCCAAATGCTTCTTGAACTCAGACTAGCTTGGTGCTGTGACCACTTCCCTGGGGAGCCTATTCCAGTGCCCAGACACACTCAAAGAACACATTGCAACAAACAGAGAAAATGACACATGAAAGGGTTTATCACAGCACTCAATTATTCTGATCATACCATCATGAATATGTTTACATGTACAGCAGCATCTTTATATTGCAAAATATATTACAATATGGAACTGGGAGAAAAGCAGAATCTATTAAAGGAGAGTTGTTTTAAGAAAAATTATAAAGAAGGGATATGAATGCTGCTCAGTTGCTTCTCATCTCCTCCACCAAGCCAGCAACACCAGCTCTGCTTACCTCTTTGACTCCTCACTTCTCTTTGATGCTTCCCATCGAGGCGCAGACACACCCTGTCAGTGCCTGAGCTCCGACTTACTCCAGCGGGTGTTTTCCTACTCGTAGCAGTGAGCCATCCGTGCCAACTCACTCTCACAGTCAACTCTTTCTGACGCCTGCATATCTAAAGCAAACAGGGCCGAAACCTTGACTCGGCCCTCGGGGCCTCCAACTAAAGAAACGGGCGGCTTCTCGCAGAGGACGCGCACTGCGAGTTCCCCTCTGGACTCCCTAAGGCACAGCAGGCAATGCCTCCGCCGGTACACCCTCACGGAGTGCGTTACAGCTCGGGATGCTCCCACCCGGCCACACAAGGGCGGGGCAGGCGCTCCGGGGCTCCGAGCACAGGGACCCGCCCTTC